>PISX010010552.1:0-69897 GCA_004024625.1 Mellivora capensis
TTTTATTGTTAGTGAACCGTCAACATAGTACAGTAGTAATGCTTGCTGTCTCTGCTCTCTAAAGCCATCAGTCACCTCCTGACTCAGCTATAGTTATAATCACTCAAGACCCACTTTCATATTACACAGATCCATGAGCCTATAATCAAGCACACCTTCTGTGCCCACCACTTGAATCTTACCTCCTAACTTTTCTTACTGCTCAGTCCATGGCTCTGGGTATTGCTAGAAAAATCTGTGAAAGGAGGGCCATTAGTCTTTCCTTGACATATTTATGATGTCTACCTTTAATGGTTCATTATCACTAACCCATGATCCCTTTTTTCTTATATAACTGGCTCTTGACTTTCTAAACTATTTCTATAAACTCCTCTTAGAGCAGACGACCACTCCTTCTTGATACTATTATCCTCTCTCTAAACAATTTACTGTCCAAAGTTCTATATTTTAACTGATGATCTTTCTTTCCTCCCAGTTCAGAGGAAGAGCCTTTTCCTCCTATGTCTACAGGTTTCTTCAATGCTATAAGAACATTTCTTTAGCTCTTTTTACTCCTACAAACTACAAGAGACTTTCCCATATTCTTTCAATACATTTTCTAAAATTATAGCCCATGCTAGCTGGCTTATCATTCTCCTGAACTACTTGCACAGGATTTAAATAACAACCTCACTCAACCCTGAACCGTATATTCTCCTGGCTTCTATACCATTTACAACTCTATTTTTACATTCCCTAACCACTTTTTCCCATTCTCCTCATCAGCTCCTCTCTGGGCAGTAAGGTACCTCCTACTCACATGCCCCCATCAAACTTGGACTTCTATTGCATAGTTGAGAGAATTGGAGTAAGGATTATGGATAAAGCACTTGAAAGTATACTATTTAGTCTTAAGACTCCAATCACACTTACCTCCATAAAAAAGCTTCCTCTGACCTACCCAAAAAGGGTCAGCCTCTCGTAATGCCTTATATGTATCTAACACAGATTACATTGAATGGCTAGTTACCTGGTACTAGGGCCAGATCATGGTATGGTGATATTTCCTAAGAAAATATAGTCACCTCTGACACCCCCACCTTATCTATCTCTCACATTGCCATCAAATTAATCTTTCCTAAATCCCATATTGATTATCCCATTCTTTTCAGAAACTAACAATTTTGCCTTCCTGTAACACACACCAAAATTTAAGCTCAGCTCTTAAACTCTACATATGGCCAAAACTACCAATCTTCTAATACCTTCTAAGAACTATCCATTTGCGTTATTCTAAAAATATATACAGTACTTTCTCCCACCTTGTGTCCTCTACTCAAGTTCATTTATATGACTTCTAAGTAACAGTTGTGTGATTCTTCCTTAGCTCAGGCAGTATTTTCTGAGTCAAGCCATCCATCTGAAACTGCTCTCCTTATCCAGTCAGCAGAATGACACTACATTTAATCCACATTGAATACAAGGTGTATATATAATTTCCCAAAAGAATGGTGAAGCCAGTGATAAAGATTACATTTTAAACAAGTCTGAAACCCTCACTATAAGTGACAACATCTTTATTACCATCAATATTTAGTATGTGCCAGGTGCTGCTACAAATGCTTTACAACGATTCTATGGGATATGTACTGCTATTTTTCCTATATACAAATGGGAAGCCAAGGTTATAGAGGCCTTCACAGATATTTGAACAAAATGGGTACAAAATAATATTGGTAAATAAATAAATGTATAGCTATACTGTGATGCTGTCACATAAATTAATCCATCAGCTTATGATGCTTTCCCCACTCTTCCCAGCCAAGCAAAATCCTCCCAGCCTTTCAGACAGAACTGAAATGCCACCTTTTTAAGAAAGTCTCCTCAACATTTAGAAGAAGGAAGGAAAAGAAAGAAAAGGAAAGAAAATAAGTAAGTCTACTGCTAACACCCTGGCAAAATTATTTGCTCCTTCTATGAATTGTCTTTAATACTTAGAATGTATCTTTATTATAACACTGAAGCTTTTTTGAAGTTTACTCAATTAGAATGGGTTTATGATGACAATTCAATATTTTTAATTCTTGAAAGAACTAACTGGAAAGCAAAGTGAATATAATTTACATCTGATGAACAAATTAAATAAACAGAAATGGTATATATAACCATTAGCAATAATTGATAATCATACTCGGAATCATTCCTGTAACTTTTAGTATATCTATGACATTGTAAGGTCTGGTATCGCTAAGCCTAATTCAGAAGGTTCAGTCTTTTAGTATGTCCAAACAAAGCTTTATTCTTAAAAAATGGGGAACAGACTTACCAGTCTCCTCCTTTCTTCTTCTACTGCAATTAGTAATCTTGCAAATTCCTTTAGTGACTGAGCTATTTAGAAGATTAAAAAAAAAAAGCATTAACCTCTTTTCATTGCTAATTTTAATTGCATAGGAATAAACAGTACAATGAAGCTGGTTATAAATGTGTATATATTCTGTGGCTTTATGCTTCTATAAGCATACAACAGTATACACAGTAGGATCTCAATGACTAATAGCTATAGATAACAGATATTTGTGTACTGCAAATTAAAGTCTAGCACACACAAAGTATATTTTTTCTTCAAAGACACTAGGGAAATAGTTTGTGTATGTAATGTACAAAACTTAATAAATAAAAGTTTACTACTGAAATTGCTTCTAAACAGAATCCTACAAATAATGAATATATTAAACCTCTAAGAAGCAATAAATCCAGCATTATTTAGATGTACTTAGTACGAGCCAATAACACAATGTCTCCCACTGACTTCTGTCCAGAAGCACAGCAGTTATAGATACTTAAAACCAGATCTGTCTTCTGTATTACTCCAGTATCAAGGTAGTTTAGTCTGTGAGTCATCAGAGTGGCCAGAAGGACTACCATCATTAGCATTTGGGGAGTTCCTTAGAAACAGATTCAAACCTCACTCCAGAGTCTGTATTTTAATAGGATCCTCAGGTGATCCATTTGCATACTGAAGTTGAGAAGCACTGCTTTACTTTTTTTCCTTTTTCGTTTTTTTTTTTTTTCAAATTTTTAATTTAAATTCCAGTTAACAGAATGTTTTGTTAGTTTCAGGTGCATAATTTATTGATTGAATAATTACATACAACACCTGGCACTCATTACAAGTTCCAAGAGCTCTCTAGAGCAGGGCTTCTCCCCAGTCAGATGGAAGAAGCCCTGCTCTAGAGAGCTCTCTGAATTCTTATTGCTCTAGCTAGGGGCAAGTATCAAATACTCAGAAACACTGGAAGAATAAACCAAAAAATAAACTGGGAGTTACAACAGCATATTTTTTAAAAATGCATAGTCCCAAATGGCAGTTGTAAAACAGTAATTCATCCATATCAATTTCTGTATCTTATGCTTCATAATTAAAGTTGGAATGTTTTGATTACAAAACTAACAAAACAAATAAGGTGAATGCAAAAATTATTTCCATTTAAGCTTTGAAATTTCCTTTCATGTCTTTATTCTTTAGGCTCCCTACCATTTCCTTTCTACCTTTACTAATATTAAAAACTATTCTGTAAGACCAGAAGTCTAGTAACTCTGGCATAAAGCCTACAATAAAGGCAGGTAAGTGAGGGAAATAAATCAAGAGTCTCATACAATTCTTATTAAGAAAAATAATTTTTTCCATTCAGGTTTTTGAAATTACAATCTAGGGTTTTCCCCTCCACTCTTTTTAAAACTACTAGGCCTACACTAACTAACCTGATTTGAAATGCTATCCCTATGATTACTTCACATTGGATTTTACTCACAGTTGCCAAAAGAGAAATCAAAGGATTACCTGAGAGACTCAGATTAATCTGATAAACACATTAATGACCTTAGAGGAAATATAACTTTCTTTAATTTAGGAAAATGAGATTTTAATTTCTACAAAAATAACAGTAACAGTGCTAAAATACAACACAGTTGTGAAAACAGTAAGTTGAACAGAAAAACATCTTACAAATATATAAAAAGTTTTAGCTGGAGTATATAATAGAATATTATATTTTTAAACTTTGGGTAAAGAAAGCATTCCATCATCCTGGCAGTTATTTTTATTTTTTTTTATTTATATTAATTGCTACTAAAGAACTCTATTGGTAAGCCTGAAAAAAAAAAAAAAAAGGTCAATAAAATTTTGGACAATGGAAGGTAAATCATTTTGGACTACAGGAATTAGAAGCAGCAGGTACTCCTGAAGGTGAGAAAATAAGAGATGAAAGAAAGTTGATAGTAAGTTTAAAGTCTGTATAATAAGCACGTAAACCCCAGAGTTCAAACTCAATGCCTCCCAAGCTTTTTATTTAAAAACAAAACAAAATAAACTAAAAAACAACTACCCTCACATGCTGCTTTTATGGGAAGCTACTGGATAAGGCACTCTACTAAAACATGGGAATAAACCAAGAAAAGAGGAAATGTGACCTAGAAGTAGGAGATCCAATTATAGCATGAGAGCAAATGAGATTCTTATGTCAACAGAGTGATATTCCAGGTCAACTGCTGTGCATGCAAAAGGTTCAGAGGGGATCTTATCTAGACTGGAGCAATAGGTCACAGACTCCAGGAAATGTCTCCAGATAATAAAAACAGAACTGATCGATATCCTGATGTATCTGAATGTAAGGAAAGGAAATTTATACTCTTTTAAAAGAAAATTCAAAGGCAATTATTAACTCCTGGGAAAACAGCTATATAAGTAACACCATCAAAATAAATGAAATAACTTAGTCATATTACAAACAAAGTCACCATAATATAAACATAACAGTAAAAAACGAAAAGAGGGTATACAAGACTCGGGAAAAAGTCAAATGTCAGCAAGATAATTATGATCTTGAAAGAAACAGAAGAATTGGCTAAAAGTTCAAAGTGGTCTTTGTGAGTAGTTAAGTGTCAAAGCTTGTAAGATGAGAGGTTGCCAGTTTTTATTAAGCCTGATAAAAATCTTTAGCTTTTTTTAAAATAATGAAAAATAAAACATACTATAAATGCTTTATTTTCCTACTAGACTTAATTTTAGGAGGCTAAATTCACGAACTAATTTTCCCAAAGAGTTATGTAAATATCTAGCATATAGAAGCCTGACAAAAAGGTTTTTCATTTAGTTTTGTTTTTATTTATTTAATTCTTTTTTGACAACAGGTATTTTTGGAATAAAGGAAGATGTAGCTTGATTTAGAGTGTCAGGGATACAACAGAACCTTCCACTTAGTCAACCCAGGAGGCAACCACTGTCTCATGGAGTAGCGTCCTAGTAGTCCCAGGAGCATCATCCTATAACAACTTGGAAGTCCAAAGGCTTCCCCAAGTAATTACTACTTCAAGAGTAAATTGTGCGGATGCCTTAAGTCAGATTTTGGTTTTAAGTAAAGAAACTCAGATTCTCATTTTAATATTGTTGTGCCTCTTTGTCTAAAAATTAATGATGCTGTTTCCTGTTTAACTTGAATGGTTTTCTGGTCTGTTTCCCATATAAATACTATTTATAGACTCAGTACAGTAATAGTTTATTATAATGAGAATGTCTGAGGGGAAAAATTTGAACATGATGCATGTCTGGTTCCTCGCAATAAAAACTACTCTCCCTCTAGCAGTTTTTTGGGTCTTCCCCAATTTGACAGTAAGTTTTATTTCTTCTTTTTCTTTTGTTGATTTTTCAGGGAAATTACTTCAAAAAATGAAATTTACTCTTTATATAGTATAGTCTCAGTTCCATAAAAGTATGTTTCTTAGTCCAAATGAAGATATTCACGTTTGTCATTTGTCTTACATGGAAAGGAACAGCCAGGAACACCATTTCATCAATTAGTAACAGCAACCTACTAACATTTTCAATCCATATCTGATGCTTTCCCCTAAGTCTTTTTATTTTTAATGTCAAAGTATTGCATTAGTAGTTTAAAAAGCACAATATAACACAGAAATAAAACAGTAACTAACAATCCTATAAATCAGATATTAAACAATTCCAAGTATTGTATAAGCTGGGTTTTAGGGCAAAGGGCAGATAGATAACCCATCACTTCCTAGCCTGGCCCATGCTCAAACTCTAAAGAAAGCCCTGACAGAAGTCAGGTAGATTCAAGCTGCCTAACATACCCCAGCAACTCCTCAGAGATGAGAAGCCAGTATTAGAATTTCTGGTACCTAGGACCAACAAATGCCTTAAAAGACCATGAAAACTCATAGAGAGTCTATTCCCCACCAGGCCTTAGGCACAAAACACACAAAATGACTCCACCAGCACCAATCACAGTGATGTTGACTGCTTGAGCAATTTCTTCTAAGACTTTACTTAAGTAAAATCTAAAAATATTTTGTATTACATGCAAATTCTAATACCCAAATACTTTCTTTCATAAGCAATTATATGTGATGCTCCATACCTTGTTTATCACTGTTAATATTTACATAAATAACCATTTCATTATCTGATTTTGGAGATCCAGACTAACATCAAATTTAACAGCTGGTCTTGCAATTATAGATTCTGCCCATACCTAGTTAGTATGAGGGGAGCTTAATTAAGTGACAGCAATATCCCAAAAATAATATTTAATACACAGTGGACTTTCAATAAATGGATCATTAAATGAATTAATGAGTTTAATAATACATTTCCACAATCTATTTGCTATATGCAGAGAAACATACCAACTCATATGCTAGGCTTCATAAAATATTTTTAAAAGGATAAGCTAGATGCTTTGGAAAATTATGTTAGCTATCCGCATTCTTGCCACCTGCATGAAACTTTCCTGGCTGTATTCACCAGTAATAATCTTTCCCTTTCCTGGCCATCTGGACCATGAGATTACTGGAGAGCAATCAAAATTCCATTTCATATATAGATATTAACTTTGCAACCAGTTATTGAGGTTAAGAATATTGCTAAAAGTTCCCTTTTCATCTCTCCAGTGTGATATTGGAAAAACACTTTTGGAACAATATAAATTTATTATTCAGGTGTATTTAATGACAGGTCCCAAGAGTAAAAACATTCACAAAGACAACAGCTGAAATATATCTACACAGTGAGGAAGTAGGATAATGGCTTCTATATTTACTAATATCATAAATTCTAAAACATTCCTGAATTATCTAAAATATCTACTTCCTAACTCAATGTTTTCAGCAGGCTTAAGTTCACCCGACTACTTTTGACTATGGAAAACCTGGTTAGTGCTTGTAAGTAAAAATGAGAAAGAATAAAGGAAATTACTCCCTGTTCATTACTGACATGACTCCATTACTGTAAGTACTAAGCATTATACTATTAAATGTTTCAACAATTGATCTGCTTCATCTTTAAAGATTTTCAGGAGAACTGAGAAAGCATGTCTCTCTCATAGCCAACTAACATTTACATCATAATTCAGATAATGATATGTTAAATATTTTCCCAGGAGTCTTTTTTTCTCAAACTTTTTAAGTAGCATAAATACATACCCAAACAGAAGTATAGATCACAAATTCAGTCACATATGCAATTATGTCAGCAACATATTTTTTACTTATTAAGTGAATAAATCACCTATGACATTCAGATAAGCTGATGAATGGAGAGAACTGAGTTAGCAGTAAGATTTAGAATTGGTTAAATCTCAAGGAAAACATGAAAACGTATAAAAGTCTATAAAAGCCAGATTGAACCAATGCAATCATTTTAGAAGTCCAGATAATGTTCCAACATTCATTCTACTATTCTTTCTGCATGGACGATGTAGGCTATCAAGTTCTTTCTTAGCATCCTTCTGGTTTTGACTTTTTTTCCCACAGGAAGTAGGAGAAAAATCGTATAATATCAACACTTAACTGAGGATATGAGCCAGAGCAAGTGAATGCATCATATGCTTCTAGATCTGGCCACACTGAAAAAAATAAAAGTGCAATCAATATACACAGCCAAGTGATATTCAGCATACTCCAGTATGAAGTATGCAACGATCTAACAGGGTACCACATCAGGTCATGCCTGGAACTCCACTTAGGAAGTTTTAATTCTTTGAACATTTAGAATATCAAAGATACCATAGTAACTGAACAGCAAGCTTTGGTTCAGGAACAATTTAACCCATAAACAAAGCAAGAAGCAGGATCACTGTGTTATGCCTGAAAAAGAAATACTATGTCTACAAAACAGACAGCAAAATATAAAAAGTGACACTAATTCTCCACACAATGTCAACTAGATATTGTGTGTCTTTGTAACAATTAACACCCCCACTTGACAGGCTCTCTACTGTAATACTAAATATTACTTGCAACCACAAACTCTTGTTATTTTTGGGGAGCCACAACATCATATAAGATTGTTCCACTCTATTTGTGGCTTTAAGCTCCATGGATGCCTAGTTGCAAAGCCAATAAATTGCTTCTGAAACCAACAGAAAAAAAAAAAAAATCACAGGCCTACTGCTGAATGCTGATAGGTCACTGTACCCACATACTCAGAGACCCTCAGACTTTCTTCTAACAATTCACAGCCTCCTAGAACCCAAGTTCTCTTGAAAACATAGAAATTCAGGGCACCAGGGTGGTTCAGTGGATTAAGCTTCTTCCTTCGCCTCAGGTCATGACCCCAGGGCCCTGGGATTGAATACCAAATCAAGCTCCTTGCTCAGTGGAGAGCCTGGTTCTCCTCTCTCTGCCTGTGGCTCCCAATTCTTGTACTCTCTCTCTCTCTCTCTCTAGCTATCTCTCTCTCTTTGTCAAATGAATAAATAAAGTCTTTAAAAAAAAAAAAGAAAACATAGAAATTCTAGTTATCTTTAAGGTAACTAAACCAACTTCTCCACAACATCCTCCTGGTGCTTAGTTTTGTTTTTTGTTTTGTTTTGTTTTTAATTTCCAAATATAAATCAAAGAGATTTATATTGAAAACAAATCCCTATAAACTTGTATTCAAATTCTTCTTTCCTGACTTGTTAATTTCAGACATTCTATAAAAATGAATTCTTAACATTTGCAAAGACATGGATGAACTAGAGGGTATTATGCTAAGCAAAATAAGTCAGTCAGAGAAAGATAGTTATCATATGATTTCACTCATATGTGGAATTTAAGAAACAAAACAGAGGATCATAGGGGAAGGGAGGGAAAAATAAAACAAGATGAAATCAGAGAGGGAGACAAACCCTAAGAGACTCTTAATCATGGGAAATAAACTGAGGGTTTCTGGAGGGGAGTGGGATGGGGGGATGGGATAACTGGGTAATGGGCATTAAGGAGGGCATGTGATATAATGAGCACTGGGTATTATATAAGACTGATGAACCAGTGAACTCTACCTTTAAAACTAATAATATACTGTATGTTAATTAATTGAATTCAAATAAAAGAAAAGGAAAGGAAAAGAAAAAAGAAATTCTTCTTTCATATCCTACCAGTGTATCCCTGTATAGCATTGCATGCACGTGTATTAGGTTTCAGCAAATATGAGACATACCAAGTTAGAACATATTAGGTATTATTTTAGCAATAAAAATGTGTTTGATGTTATAGCATAGTTTTCTAGTTAAGCATTAAAGAACAATGAGAAATGCATAACCTACAAATGAAACATCACAAAATTAAACTTTTATTAAGTTGCCCCTATATTCTGCACAGAGTTAAAAATTGCCGCATCTCTGCTTCATCACTTGTCCATTACCATCAACTGTGCCATATTTGTTCCACTCAGTACACAGATGCCAATCTAGACTACACAAGGCAAAGAGACAGAATCCTCACTTTGGAATCCACAATACCCAGCCATTTCTTTCTATTTTTACTTGCTCCTGTTTATCCTCTAAGTCTCCTTTAAATTCCCAACTCCTGTTCTTCATGCCTCCCTCCCCATCTGGGTTCTGACATTCCATATGTCCTCAGGCACTTACCATGCTATACTTTCATCTATGAACATGGGTTCCAACATTACCCACCACTGCACATTTGGGCTGAAATTTAGAACTTCTGGCAAGACTATCAATTTTTCACTTTTTTTGGTCTAAGGTGATTTTCAGTCTGGTTTCTCTTATCCTCACTGGCATAATGGGACTAAAAGAGTTTACACCTTCTTTCCAGGGGATTCACTTGTAAAAGAGAACTACACCATTGCAGATGGCTAGGATTACCTATTACAACTGAGGAGAATCAGGACTCCAAGATGGAAAGTCACAACGGAGGCACAGAAGTAATTCTACACTATCTAATGGTTTTTCCTTCCCAGATTTTCTCTGAATGGAGATAGGGTCTTGTAATATCTGCTTTGAAACTGCTGAACTACCAAGTAGTTGAGAGTTTTAGTATACTCATACATACAAATTCAGGGCATATATGTTATATAATATTCAAGTCAAATTTGGGCAAATGAATACATACAAATATAGAAAGACAGCCTTTCAATTTCACACAATTTCAAAACTTCATTCTAGCTGTTTTCTTTGAAGACTTCATACCATCTCATTACTTCAAATGAATTTCTTCTGAATCCCAAAGGTCTTTCACTCTGAGATTTTATGTTAATGTAATAAGTATTGTTGTGCAGAACACAGTTTCCAAGTCACATACTTTTGTTTTCTTTCAAAGCAT
This sequence comes from Mellivora capensis, assembly GCA_004024625.1. Lineage (NCBI taxonomy): Eukaryota > Metazoa > Chordata > Mammalia > Carnivora > Mustelidae > Mellivora > Mellivora capensis. Next base: position 10,600 of record PISX010010552.1, read on the forward strand.
ATATTTTAGAAGACCTGTGCTATTCTGATGTTGCCTTGTTTTGTTTGTTTTTTAAAGATTTATTTATTTGAGAGAGAGAGTGTGTGTGAGCTGGAGTACGTGGAGAGAGGTAGAGAGCGTCTCCAGCAGAGTCCCTGCTAAAATGCAGAGCTGGATGAGGGGTTTGATCTCATGACCCTGAGGTCATGACCTAAGCCAAAATCAAGAGTTGGACACTTACCTGAGCCACCTACATACCCCCCTTTTTCTTAAAGATCTGATGTTGTCCTATTTTAGTTTAGTTTTATTTTAGTGTCATTTGACATGTTTCCCAAAGCCAAAACAAGCTCCAAACCAGAAACAATTTTCCCCCAGTATGTAGACCACTCACACTTTGGAGCCCTTCTACCAAGAGGCAGAGATGTCATAAGAGTATCAATCACCTGGAGTAACTTGTCCCATGATCTCAAAGCTAGTTAAGTGGAGAAGCAGGTATTTAATTTTGATTATTTCATTCCAAAGTCTATTCTATTTCAGCAAACCATTATTGCCAAAGGAGGAGGAGGGAGCAGGAAGGAGGGAGGCAGGGAAGGTATTGCCACTTACTACCCTACCACCTTATAGCAAAGAACAGGCTTATCATCTTTAAAAGCAAACAGTCCCCAAGCTGTTTGTGCTCAAGGGGTAATCAGGCCCCAGATATCCTGCCTTAAAGGGAACAATCAGTAATTTGTTGCTGACAGCTGCTTACCCCAAAACCACCAATCCTTACCACCTCCCAGCATTTTTTCACATTCCACAGAGGCACCCCATTCACATTCCTCCTCTGCACCCGATCCTCCTGCCACCACCCTACTGAAGCTTCAACATCCGCTTCCTTGCCCAACATCCAGCTTCTCTTTTCCACAACCTCTTAACCTCCAGTGACCTTCTCTCTGCTGTAATTCACACACCCACAAGGACACTAAGAGTTCAAGCTATCTAACCCCTTCGCTTTTTGCTTTTTGGCAATCCCCTTATTCGACTCTAGTTTACTCCTAATCCTATTTCCCACAGAGGCTATCTAAAAAGAATTTTCTTTCTCAAGAACCCAGCCCCAACTTCCCCTCACTCACTGGTACCAGATGGCCTAGCCTCCTGCTTTTCTGAAAGAAGTTCAAGACCCTCTGATTAACACTGTATTTATTCATTCTCTTTAACTTGCATCAGAAAGGGGACCTCTTTTTCCCAAAAGCTAACAGCTCCCCATGAAGCTTCTAATCTTCCCCTTCCCCATCTCTAGCTACATTTCTGTCATTTCCACCATCACTCTTCTCTCCACATAGCTATTTCTCTTCATCCCAAGTCTAAGAAGTTATTCCCATGTACTCCTATCCTCATGAAGTAGGAAGAGCAGGGAGATGTGAGGGTTGGGGGTGGAGGAGGAGATTTGTTTAACACTTACACCAGCATTGCACACACTCTTTAATCCTCAATACCCCACAAGGTGGCCACAAGTAAAACACCCAAATCTTCTTTCACCATTCTATTCTTCAAATAATAAATCTGAAATATGGAGGTTAAGTAATATCCAAGATCACAGAGCTAACAACTTGCAGAGTAAAACTCTGAACCCACATGAATTACATGAGATGTATCTACTTTCCCAGTACTCTAGGCATGGTCCTACACCTCCAGCTCATGAAATTGAGCAAATCCAGTTATGTCCCAAGAACTTCTAATAGAGAGTCTGTCTGCATCTCAAAACTTAACATGTGTCAAAACTTGACTCATAATTCCACTTTATACTCAGGTATTCTGCCACATATAAACACATAAATGGGTTCATAACACCATTCTGCTAGTAACTCAAGTGATGGATTAACCTCAATCCTCCCTTCCATACATCCAGTCACCAAATATTGCTGATCTCTCTCCTCTCCCCTCTTGTTCCATATTCTTCATCTCTGCTATGATATTACAGCCTAATTATTGGATCCCAAGCTTCTATGACTCTAATTCATCATATGTACTATTGGTCAGAATAAAATTCCTAAAGGGCACCTTTGATTATATCATTATTTACTCATTCAAGGTTGTTGATTGGATAAAGTCCAAACTCTATATTGCAAGCAATGTGGAACCTCCAGGATGTGACCATAGGTGCCTTTCTAATCACCATCGCCTGAAATGCTACTCTTTCTAATCTCTAACTTAGCACTTTGAAACTAGTAGACATTCCTATAGTTTCCCATTTTCATGCCTTTCCTTTACCTGCATTTGCTAAGCTGTATCTTACCTAACCCACTAGGACCCTCTCTATTCAAGCATCTTCTGATGTCCCCAGTCAGAAATCCCTTCTCCAGCTTTGGTGCTTGCACAGCAGGTTTGTTTTTACTATACTTAAAGCACTCAGCACATTCTCCTTAGTATTATAGTAAATTATATCATAAAACTGTTTTTTTTATTTTTACCTTCTTCTATTTTATAAGGATACAAAGAGATTTTATTCATGTTTGCATGTACTAAGTTATACATAAGCTTCTATGCACAAAGATAATCATTACTGATAGGAAATGCTAGAGAATCCAAAGTCAACCAGCATGAACTAAGTCACACTTGGTGATTTTTGAAAAGCTGATTTTTTTTTTTCAATCTCTGGGAGATTTGCAGAGCTATCTACACTGGCCCATGAATGCCATCTCTCATTTTAAGGTTCCACATCTCCTTTTTTTGCATAAACTAAAACCTTTTATTCAAGCTGTGAAGGACAATGATGTGGCAATAAATGACCAGGTTTTCCTACAAGCATGTGTCTTCTACAGCATTAATGGTTCCACTAGGGAAATGCTAAGCATCAAAGATCTGATGATCCAAAAAGCAGAAACCCTGACACAGACTTTTTCCCTGTTTTCGTACCTTCTCCAGTTGAGCCCCCCTCGGTATAAACACAAGTCTATTGTTGAGAGCAGTGGTTTTCCACAGCTAATATCAGATACCAAGAACCTCCCCAAATTAAAGACTCCTAAGGTTTCATCCCAGGAGATTCCACCTTCATTCAGGCCCAGGACAGAGCCCAGGAATCAAATTTTTAAGGCTTCCCATAGCTGATTCTGATAACAGGCAGTCTCGCAACTACTGGCTTTAGTGGAAGGCAGGCAGAGGAATGTATGCTTTGTATGAGGAATTAAGAGTTAAAACTATATTTAAATAGAAAACTGTATACATTTTAATAAAATTTGTAAGAATTATCTCTATTTCCTCCTTGAAGCTTATTGGTATGTTCAATGGCAGTAGTACTCTTGGCCCTTGTGGTTATGGAGGAAATAAGACATTATCTTTGAGTCCCAAGAATAAAGCATGACCTGAAAGATCTTCTCCCCACAGTACTTTGAATCATGACTTAGCAACTATTCTGAATTCTGCGTCAAAGAATCACTCAGAATTAGCCTTTTTGTCCAGCCACATATTCCTAGCTTAGTACATAAGTCAAACTTTTTTTTTAAGCCTACTATCCAACTCTTTTCTTGCTTGCTAACTTCTCCCTCTATACTTTATTTCTTCCCCACAACCACCAAGCCTCTCTTCAGTGTTCATATATTTGTCCTTGCCATTTGCCAATGAGCTTTCCAGTAATCTCTTGGGAGTCCATGTCCTGCCTCCTAACTCACTTATTTCAAACACAGTTTTTAGAACTATTGCCTTTTATGTCAAAATGAAACTGTACTTTTATTTTTTCATTCACATTTAGAAATGTTCTCTCTTGGTCCACAAAAGACTTGCTGAGGAAGGCAATCTTTGACTCACTCTAGCAAATACTTCCATGCTATAATTTATCACATATACAGATGCCAGAATTAACCTCCTAAAGGGCAACTTCAGTCAAAAGCCTTACATGTCTCTTGAGAACATGCAAATGAAACTTTAGACTAAATGGCAAAGCCCTCTAAGATATTCTCTGGCTCTCAATCCTTATACTCCAGCTAAAAGGACGTTACACCTTCATTTTCTTCAAGACTGCATATATCAAGACAATGAACATTCAAGTACACAGACTAAATATGCCCAAGCAAGGGAAGAAGTCCAATGGTCTAGAACAAAAGGATACACTGGAGAAATGCTTTCACATTCTAAATGGTTCAGAAAAAAATTCAAGTGCTTACAGCTACCATGGCTCAGAAGTATTTACTACCTTTATGACTTATGCACCAAGCTTTCAAATCTAGAAATGAGTCAGTGTTTTCATGGTCATATAAATTTGATTGATTACACAGGGAAAGGAAGATAAAACAGGTTTACTTTATAAGCAGTTTGCAGTGATACTACTCTTAAAATTAGCTCTCTCTGCATTAAAATTACTTAAGAAAAATTTTTATAGAATCTCCTTTTTTATCTCTATGGCACTTATCAGTCTAATTTCATGTACAATTAACTTATACCTATTATCTAACTACCCTCACAAATTCCCATGAAAGTGGGGATTATTTTTCTGCTCCGCAAAATGATGTGTCTTTTGCACTCAGTGTCTGACAAATCACAGGTGCTTGATAAGGCTTTATTGAAGGAAGGATGGAAGGAAGGAATCACTGAATCAATAAATGAATGACCGAACGAACGGACAAGTAAACTCAACTCCAAGTTCCTGACCTAGGAACCAGGCAATCAAAGTTCTAATACCATTGTGACTTTAGCACATCATTTCACCTGTGTCTAAAACAAAACGGTAAGAGTTAGCTCCCATGTTCTCCAGGGTCTCTATCTACTCTAAGATACTAAACTTGGGATTCTAAGAAAGGAAGCCAACATTTCTAAATCAGAAGTAATACTTTCTGATAATTTAAATAAACAAAAATAATAGTCAGTACAACTCCCCACCTTCCTACCTCCACATGTACATGAAGAAGTTATTAAAATTGTTCTGGTACTAAAGAAATGCAGCTTCTGGACAGAAAGACATGAAACAATTGAGATAAAATGGTTATCTTCAAAAGCTGTTTTCCGTGCAGACTACATTCAACATGAGCAGATAAACTCCAGTAAGTAAACTAGGTAATTACTAACAAAACTGTAAACTATGCACCTAACATCCACACAAGACACCACTTACCTTTATGGTACCTGATGTTTACCAATAGGCAATAAAAGATATTTATGTTATTATGCAAGAAATTATGAAAAAAAATCATGGGTATGTCACGATTCAGAATTGCAATTACAAGTCAACCATACGATTTCAGTTTTACTAAGATCATTCTATTCATACAGAAAATTAAAGAGATGCACTCTAAGTGCAGTTCTGTGGATCAATGCCAGCGTATTAAAAAAACATAGGTATCATATCCATAAGTTACATTATTAAAGTCAGGCTACCCATGACCCATTTTTCTTCTGGGCACAAGCCCAGAGATATAGCCAAGTAAAACATTTTTTAAAAAGCTCATCTGGGGCGGCCTTCTTAAATCTTCCATAGGCAGTCAAATTAATCTTTTTAAAATGCAAATATAACATCATTTCTCTGATTAACATATTGCAATGCTTCTCATTACCTTTAGGTTAAAATTCAGATCCCTCACAGGGTGTATTAAGTCTTATCTACCTGCCCACAAACTGCACACATGCAATTTTCCCCTAGGTATCTCCTTTGCTCTCAAGGCCTTCATTCACCCCTTCCTTGGACCTGGAATCTGTTCCCTACCCCCTTTTACCTACTATTTCTCCATGACTAATTTAAACATCACTCCCTCGGAGTAGCCTTCCCTCATCTTCCCACCCACCCAATTAAACCTGGTCTATCTTGAGTATGTATGATCTCTTAGCATAATATACTTTAGTTTTATAGCATTCAACATAATTATATCTTAACTGTGGTTGGTTGTTTAATGTTGGTCACCCAGGGAAAATATAAATTACTTAAGCCACTGATAGTGCTTTAGACACTTGTGTACTTAATTGACACTTGTGTACTTATAGAACAAATGAGTTTTACTGGCAGGAAGTACAGGCATATGGAGGTTAAAAAGAGTGGAAGAAAGATACAAAAGCAAGATCCTGTCTCTAATCTCTGGTCCTTTTACTTGTTCAAGTAACCAGGTTGGGTCCAATGGAGTCACTCATGCTGAACCCCTCGTCAGCAAACCAAAACTTAACTTTCTGTACTTGCTCTCCCAGAAAAAGAAGGCCTTAAGTCAACCAAACACTGCTTGCTTGCTCAGCACAAGTTACCTAACCCAATTCCAAAACTTACCTTAACGCCATACAAGGAAAGTAACCCTGCTTTAGGCAATTAGCAAACTCCCCGTACAATTTCCTCGTTCTTCTTCACTTTGGGCTAAAAAATCTCTTGCTTCCTGCAGCTCTTCAGAGCTACTTTCTATCTGCTAGATTGGGTGCTGCCTGATCCATACATTGTTGAATAAAGCCAATAAGATCTTTAAAATTTACTCAGTAAATTTTATTCAACACAATTTGGATTATCGCTCTTACAGAGGAGCAAAAACAACCCTGTTAGAGGTCAACCAGTCATGGCCGCCTCACTGCACCTCACTTTATACAGTAGATGCTGGGGTCAGTCATCTCAACTTTCCCCCCTTTATGTATAAACACAAAAGCACCAGGAGCACTGACTTCAGAGATACCAATATATTGTAGAGTAGGCATATTCACAAATACAGAATTTGTGAATAATGAGGTTAAACTATATTTTCCTGCATCCCAAATTATATAGAGCTGCAGCATTCATTTCACTGTCTAGTCATTTTGTTGAGATTTAAGCTATCCCAAGTCCTTAACAACAGATAAAAGATCTTTCCCTTCCTATCCACTCACCTTGAAATCAGCCTTCTTTAATTTATGTTGTCCTAAAAGGAATGTATTGCTGCCATTTTAGCCTCTAAGTTAGTGCACTCCAAGAGGACAAGAGCTATTAACTAGCTTCACCCCCAGATCCCCAGGGATTAGCACAGTGTAATCCAATAGTCAATAAATAATAACTAGGGGCGCCTGGGTGGCTCAGTGGGTTAAGGCCTCTGCCTTCGGCTCGGGTCATGATCTCAGGGTCCTGGGATCAAGCTCCGCATCGCATCGGGCTCTCTGCTCAGCAGGGAGCCTGCTTCCTCCTCTCTCTCTGCCTGCCTCTCTGCCTACTTGTGATCTCTCTCTGTCAAATAAATAAATAAAATATTAAAAAATAAATAAATAAATAAATAAATAAATAATAACTAAATTATAGAATACAAAAATCTTTAGCTCTGCTTTGAAATATTTAGAAATACTAAGAAATTTGTTCTAAATGATTCCCAAGTACATGCAAAAGTTAGGTGTATGTATGTGTTTGTATAAGGTTTAGTTTATTACTATATTAAAAAGAATCATGCTAGACATATCTAAATATATGCATACTTTAATCTAAAATTTAAATTTTAAAATTTAATCTAAAATTCTATTTAGGCAACTTACAATGATTCACTTCTATTACTAGGTTTTGTAGGGGGACTACTGATGTAACAAATATTTACTAAGCCTCTGCTACAAAGTACTTAATTACTAGTACTATGCAGGAATAGGAATATAAATACAACTTTGTAACCTCCAAGAGCACACAATTTGCTGGAGTTGATAAGAAAGTTCTCTCTGAAACTTAATAAACTACTTTTTTGTTAAGCAGATCACTGAAGAAAAAAAAAGGGGTTTCAAGGAATTAATGCAGATCAGTAAGTTGTAACATAAGTTTCAGGTTGTTTTTCAGAGCCTGAAATTTAAGAATCTAAACCTTTCAATTTCAAATTAAATCAAATTACATACTTTAAAACATGGAGCTAATATAATAAAAACCTCTCTCTCAAGTGGCATGTTTTTTAAAGACAGGAACTCCACCTGAAATATGCAACTTTCCCAGCTGTTTCAATCCTTAATTGTGGGTGGTTACTGTGTGGGTGCAAAAATAGGGTGGTTAAAAAAAATGGAAAACAATAATTCAATTGTCCAACTGAGAGCCATTAAAAACCAAAATATCCTTCCTCTACAAAGTTCAAAAGAAAATGTTATTTGTATAAACAATTTAGGCATTTGGAAATGTTCCACTTTAATAGAAGACTTCCTGATTTATATAACTACATTTAAGTGGGTTATAATGAGGGTTTCTAAGTGATAGGTTCTCTTCATAGGTTCTCTCATTTTCAGCAAATGAGAAGGTAATTGTTTCCTAGAATTCAGTAAAAATCACAGGTCTCTTTTTTGAAGAGTTCAGTTGCAATTGGTAATGATATTGTCTCTGGTTTGGAAATTTTTTCCTAAGCATTGCTTAAGAAGAGTATCATGGCCACACTCCACCTTCAAATATCAGTAATAATCTGTATGGATGAATATTTAATCACAAAGTTCTGAAGAAAATCTTTCCAGAAGCATTTCATAATTTAATACTTTGAAAGTTGAATTTTATTAAAGTTGAAGAAAATAGGTTCTTTTTTTAAGCTAAAATCATTTATGATCTTTTAAGTGCATTTCCTGGGTTTATAAATACACCAGTTATTATTTTTAACCTGAAACACAGGTTACTACCTCAAAGTGCTTTTATACTCTTCAAAACACACAAAGCAAACCATTTGCCACATCTCCCACTCTAGACTACATTCTTACTTAATACTTGCAAAACTGGATCACATAGGACCTTTTCACTGGACCTAACAGATGCATTCTCAAAGTGGATGGATTTATTTGGCACATGATTTATACATTGTCCCCATAGTACTTTCCCTAATAAGGAAAATGAAAAAAATTTTCCAGCTACTACTTTGAAAGATTTCTTCTGTTTCACACCCTCTGAATAGGCATCAGTGATCACTGTCGGGCTCCTGTCTATATACCAAGGTGACTCAGGCTCACAGTTACGTCACTTTACTTTTGAGAAGTAATCAAACAACAAATATTTGCACCTGGGCAAAGCACTGCTGGCTCAGGAAGAAACAATAAAGCCCCTGTGACTTGAAAAGTCATTATTTTAAATTTGTGTCCTATAGTCTCACTTTTAGACATGTTCTCCTAAAGAAGAAACAGTAGAGTCCATTACAGACAGTAGAGTATACAAAACTTGATTTAGTCTGAGTTACCATCCATTAATCTGTACACATATAATTTATATGTAGATTTCCATAGAAAATGTTTTTTTTAAAGATGTAACATGTCTTTATCCTACAACTATTAAGCACTAACAATTGTTATTGCTATGTCTGCATATCTGCATTCAAAACAGTAAATATATGAACAGGAATATATGAGCTATGTCAGAAATATCTGAGCAATCATTATGAATATATTTTGATCGGAATTACTTAAGTGATGATCTCATTTCCGCACTCAGAGTTGGAAGCCGTAACCTTAGTTGACAAGTGGTTGTGTGTTGTCTGTCTCCACCACAGGAATTTTCTGTTTAGGTGTGTCTAAAAGAATGAAGTCCCCACCTAAAATATTTACTAGCAAACTGACTCTCCTTCTTGGTAAATGTTTAATCTCTTGAGAGCAAGGTTCGTGTTGTCTAATACTTTTCTAAGAGTTACACAGGCCATCATACAACACTGCTAACTAAGCTGTTTATGCACAATTGCAACTGGACTTTCCACTGGTTTCCAAGATAAAATAGAATGAACAAGATTTGCCTCATATTAATGACTAACATTTTTATTGGTACTAGCTCAGCCTCATAATATCTGATTTTTAATATAGACTTTTAAGACTTTGGTTAAAAGTGCTTTCAAATTATAGGCACCAAATATAGGAAGAAAATAAAGTAAGTTGCATGCCACAACCTTGATCTGGACATAAATTCTGAAGTAATACACCAAGATTTAGAGCCTTTTATTATCCTATACTCTAATGTGCTAAATTAACCTAGCCAAACAACCTGTCCCATAGGTAGAGTCACAGTAGTAACTGTGAGCTTCTATTGTTTGAATGAGCCAGTATAAACAGTGTTTACAAAAAGACACTATTTTATTTTCTGTAGAGATAAACCTTTTATTTCCCACTAGTAAGGTTTTAAGGCTAGGCCCATGACTTTGGAAGATATCAATTCCCTTGTGTGTACTGGCATGAGAACTGATGCAGTGGGCACTTTTTTTTTTTTTTTTGCATTTACATATGCATTACTTACTATGTAAATACAGTTAAATGACAGTATATTTTGTATCTGGTCTACCCATATAATTATTTAAGGAGGACTGAATTTTATACCAGTTTGTAATCACTCTATCTATAACTTCCCTTACCAATTTCTAAGCCCCACATGTCCAGCTACTGAACTTATTCCTAACTCACAGTCTTTACTCAGTTCAATCCTTGGAAAAGGGAGGAGTAATGACCTCTTGCCATTTTTGAACGGAATGAAAGGTGCTAAAGGAAGGGCACAGGGTGCTGTCCTGCTTGGGACTTCAATTTTGGAAACAACTGACCTGTTCTGTGAGCCCTAGAAATTCCATACTGGGTTCGCAGACAACTAATTACATTTTGCTTCCTTCCAAGCCAGAAATGTTTCACTACTACTAAAAAACAAACAACCTGCAACTTGTGCACAAACCTCTGTGCACAAAACTTGTGCCCCCCTCCTGCCCAAAAGGGTGGGAACAGAAGGGGACAGATGAAGAATGGGCCTGGCTTACAGGCCAGATACAGGCCTACCCACCTACAAAACTCTGGGAACAGCCTCCACAAATTAAATAATTATATTGATATGACAACAGAACCTTCTTTTCCTTACACTGCTCAAAATCCATTTTTCACCCTATTCCATTGTAAGCACACTGAAAGCAGACATATCTTACTTATCTTCTAACCACCTTCCATCCATTCCCACAACTCACATGCAAAAAGACTGCAAACCTCTTGATTTTACAAGTTATTTTTCATTGACATTGCTTGCTTATAAAAGATGAGTTTTTGTAAGTCATCATCTTTAATGGTTCCATCACAAAACTACTCTGGGCGAAGAGTGTTGTGGCTATTATTCAACGCTAAGAGTCACAGCTTTCCCTACTTCATTCCTCTTTGGTTAAATCAGAGGAATAAAGAGACAGAAACTGGGTTTCAACAAGCTATTTAAAACAAAGCTAAAACTATGTACCTTCCCATATAGAATTAAAACTTATGATAAAAATAAACAAAGAAGACTTGATAGAGGTGGGTAAGGATAGTTCCTTGCACTGCACCCCCTCCAGCCATAATTCTCAGGGATACATTCCTAGGTCACTGTCCTTGAAACAATAGTTTGCCATATCCTCATAATTCTTCTATGTCAGAAATAGCTATTTAAGTCTTCTCTTTATTATATAGTTATTTTTAAATGTTTAGAATGCATTTGCGAGCTCAGTATAAGGAGTAAAAAGTGTGGGATAGTGAGGATAAAGGAAGATAGCTATATTTTTACATCTTTTTTCAGAAATAATTTTTTACACTAGTTTTTGTTCTAAATTAGGTTTTTCTAATAAAACTTTAATGTTTTAATCAGATTCCCAGTAATAGGAGCTACATAAGTCTTCTGATTCAAAAGCATCAAGGAGCATTACATCCATTCTTACATAGCATTCATCTTCTGTTCCCCAAGATCTAACTCCCCAAAGCCCTCAAAACACTAGAATTTAATCCAGTATTCATTGCCTAGAATAAACCTTCACCCACTGATCAACACCTTTCAAATCTAATCTGCAAGAGACACAACATCCACACAAAGATCAAATTCACCACAGTCTGGGGAAATCACCTAACATCCACCTGAAAGGCTGTAGAGCATATATTTAAAAACCCCACCTCTTTAGTTACATGTGACTTTAAGAAGGTATTTTAAGTAAATAGTTTAAAGGAAATTAAGAGAAATATGTACACATATGTTTATTATACTTTTTAACAAGACCAACCAGAATTGACCTGAATGTTCCATAGAGTTTATTTCTTAAGTTTATGTATCTAACCCAAATGAAATATTTTGTCATGAAATTATTAAAAATCAAAGTATATATGAAAACCCAGAGTATTTGCCATAAAGAAAATAAATTATATATATTATTAAATATGCATACAAATATATATATATATAATTCTGTCAGAAAAATATATACATAAGTAAAAAAAATTGAACTTTATAAGGAAAATTATGTCATTTATTCAGCAATTTACCATGAGTCAGACCCTAGGTCAGGTGATAAAGCTAAAGTGGCTTTAAAAAAGAAAAGATAGGGGCCCCTGGGTAGCTCAGGTGGTTCAGTGATCAACTATTAATTTTGGCTCAGGTCATGTTCACAGGGTCAAGAGATAGAGCTCCAGGTTGGGCTCCATGCTGGGCTGTGGAGCCTGCTTAAGATTCTCTTCTCCCTCTGCTGTGCCCCACATCCCACTCCTGCACTCTTGCATAATCTCTCTTAAAAAAAAAAAAAATCTGGCCTCTGCCTTCTTGGAATTACATTTACATTACTAAGTGAAAATAAATGCCCTTATATAAGTATGTGGGGTGTTTTTTCCTAAATAATAACGCTAATATGTTAGTATTCTAATAATATTAACTAGGCTTTTTGGCCAGGTGTGTGTTACAAGCCTATGTTGGTGGTAGATATTTAGGACACAAATATCAAGAAGTGGCACACAAAAATGACAACTATTGGGGGTATAGCTCAGGGATAGAGCATTTGACTGCAAAAATGACAACTATTGTTCCAAGTGCGAGTGGTGCATGGTCACTGAAGGTGCCCTTTCTCATTCATCCTGTAAAGAGAAAGAAGTCATGCTGATGAGGACCATGTGGCAGTCCTTCTTCCTACATCAGAGGACTGACGGAGGAGGAGTCACTTTTGATTTCAAGAGACCAGCTACCTCTCCATTCCCCTGAGTAACTAACACTCTTAGGAGCAACCAAATAAAGTGACCCCCTGCCATAGCGCCTCTGAAGGCACCACCTTGACCCTATTGATGTATGCATAATGAAAATCCCAAATGCAGGGAGAGCTTGTCTAAGAACTCTGAATTCTGCCAGTGTTTATCCAGAAGGAACTTTTGTGAAGGTAGGCAAGCTAAAGCTACACAATGCATCAAACTCAGTCAGCCTATCTTCTCCAGGGGTCTTTCTTTGGTGGTGATAACACTGCCCTTGCCTTTCACAGCTAGGTTTGGGCTTATTACTTAGGTTCTCGAAAATAAAAATATACTGTTTAAGAATACATCTATAACTGACAGAACTATAAAAGAACAAGAAATGGTAGAGGAAGAAGAGAAATGTGATTGCGAAGGGGCATGTCAGGGATTACAAATCCTTACTACTCAAAGTGTGGTCCATGGACCAGCCCTGCCAACATCACCTTCAAGTCTGTTAGAAATGCAGAATCACACACTCCACCTGAGATTTTCCGTATCAGAATCTGCATTTCGTAAGATCTCCAGCTGTTTCATATATACATTAAACCTTGAGTCACTGTTCTAAATACCTGTAATATTCTATTTCATATTATACTCTAAAATATACATATTCTATACAGTCTTGTAATTATGTGATATGTCTCTAATTCAGCCTACAAATGGACCCACTGTCTACATGTTAAGTAGTAATTGTTAAAATGTGGGGGAAAGGAATGCTTCATGAATCTGATCCTCAAACATTAACAATTCAGATACAGATAAAACTTCAGGGATCATATAACCCACCCTCTTCACTTTATGGGAAATAAAACCATCTAAATCAGGAAGGGGAATGCCCCCCAAGGTCAGATTGCTAAATAATGAAGGCAAAGTTGGATTAGGATTCAAGTCTCCTGATTCTCAGTAATATTTTATATCTTATAATAATACTGGCTTAAAACATCAGGACTGAATTTTTCCTTTATAAACAAATACTCATGTTACAAGAGAAATCAGTATTAAATTTTTTAAAAAGTAAAATAATTCTTAAAACCAGTACCTTGTATATTTAATAGTAGATGCCCAATATGTATTTGAATGAATGATTCACTTTGAGGCAGAGACAAACATTGCTATCCACCTCTTCTTAAAGAACTGAGGTAAATTATAGAATAATTAATAAGTAATTTCCTTATGGAAAAAAAAACAGTTCAAGTTTTAGACAACTTATAATACTCTTCTCTACAACAACCAAAAATTGCCCTTACACTTTTATCAAAATGAGAATATTTTACGTGTTTAGTATTTGGGTATGTAAATCTGTTTGACTTCGATGAAACCAGTATCTGAAGTAGAACTTTTAAAATTATGTAGAATATTAAAGAACAGTAGTACTCACCGATACTAATTTCATCATCTGTTTCAGCATCACCAATACATTCAAATTGGAAATCTTGCAGTGACTGGGAAAATTTCTGTACTGCCATAGACAGATCTGTAATTAAAAGTTCAAAAAAATCGTTAAGTTGAAGGTACCATGGGATATGAGATTTTTCATTTCCATTCTAATTTCCATTCTAATACCACACTTAGCAGAAGCTTTTAAAATACTAGCTTGACAAATTTAAGCAGATTTTAAAGAGACTAATAAAGAAATATTTTAGGAACTGGCTCTGCTCTGCTCCCAGGGGATTTGCCCCTTTAAGAAAGTTTTGGTGCCAGGGCGCCTGGGTGGCTCAGTGGGTTAAGCCCTCTGCCTTCGGCTGAGGTCATGATCCCAGGGTCCTGGAATGGAGGCCTGAATTGGGCTCTCTGCTCAGCAGGGGGCCTGCTTCCTCCTCTCTCTTTCTCTGCCTGCCTCTCTGCCTACTTGTGATCTCTATCTGTCAAATAAATAAATAAAATCTTTTTAAAAAGAAAGTTTTGGTGCCAGTTGTGTATTATCTGGAAGCCAATTCCCAAAGCCTTTATTGAATAACTGCCATTCAGTCCCCATAAATGGAGCATTTATGAAAAAAAGAAAGAAAGAAAATTTAAAAAGGGAAGAAAGAAAGAAAGAAAGAAAGAAAGAAAGAAAGAAAGAAAGAAAAAGAATGCCACTAAGGTTGCTGCTGGAGTAGGGAAAAAGGGAGGGGAAAGCAGCCATTCTTTGATTAGAAAAGGTCCCCAATGTACAGACTACAGAGCAGGTAAGGAATGTGTTTTGATCTCCTAAGGCCACCTACAAGGCTTTTTACAAATAACCTTGTGAATTATAGGGGATCCCAAGCTAAATATTCTTCAATCCTGGCATCAGTCTGAACAAAATCCAGAGTCTAACTAGATCCGGAAGAATTCTTTATTCCTGGAGAGAATAAAGAAAAGCCCAGAATAATGAGAAGTAAATCCCTGGGATGCAGCCTAACAGAGTGATTAAGAATGCACTCTGGAGCCAGGCTGCCTGGGTGGAAATCCCAAGTCCCATCAAGTACTTGCTATGTGACCTTGGGCAAATTATTTAACTCCTCTGGGCCTTTGTTTCTTCTTCTGCAAATAGTGCATAACAATTGCATAACCACCTCACACAATTGTTTTAAGGACTGAGTAAATTAATACTTGCAAGGGGTTTAGAACCCAGCCTGATACTTAATAAACACTGCATAAGTTTTTTAAGTAAAATTATAAATCAATCTGACAATGCAGCATAATGGAGGCTTTAAACATCCCACCTCTCATAACTACTCTGATCATCCATACCAACCTTTCCACACAAGTCTGTGTCAATAGCAAAACATATTTTTCTGGAATTCACTCTATAATTTCATTTAGTAGTATCTCCCATGGGTTTAAGTCCAATACCTGAACTCTTGCATTTAATTCAAGCAATAGAACCCACAGAAGATTCTCTCCTCAACAATGTTTAGCCAGACTCCTCTGGGCCCTTACCTTGACTAGGCCTCTACCTTGGCTCCCAGTCCTCGCTGGCCCTACATACTTCAGTTTTTGCAAGACTCTTGCCAAGTCATTTTTTTTTTTCCTCCAAGTCATTTTAGAGAGAATTCTCCACTTAGGGATATGAGACCAAAAATCTTCATCCCCTACCCTAGTCCTTGTCCTACCTTCACCAAGAATCCTCTTTCCTTTGATGTCTCCTACTAGTAATTTTCCATTCCAATCCAACATCTCCCTAAACAGCCCCAAACTTGCTCCTTGATTATAAATCCCCACTTGTTCTTATTGCATTCACGGTTGAGTATGATCTCTCTCCCCAATTGTGATAATCTCAACAGCGTTAGCAGTCTTGAATAAAGTCCTCCTTAACATTTTAACTGGTGTCAGAATACTTTTTTCTTTAAGAGGACAGTTTGGCCCCATGCCTAGATATGAACCCAGGACTCACTGTGGTAACCCATCATTCATGAAATCCTATGCACCACCGCACCTATCAAAGTACTACTGGTGAATGAATAGGTCTTCAAACATTAACATCACTTTTTTGTGCCATTGTTACCCAAAGAACTCACCAACACCCTGAACAAAGACAATTCTTGAAGATGAAAGGACTCAAGCTTCAGAGAGGCTTTTTTATTTTAATCAAAATACACACACAAAAGTTTTTTTTTTTTTTTTGAAAAAACAAATTATTCTCTGGAAAGATGATGCTACTCATAGATTACATCTCTTCCCATTAGACAGCTAAAACTTTGGGCCAGTGTATATTCTGTTTGATAAGTACTTTAAATTTAAGAGCTTTAGAAAGTTCTATCACCTTAAGAATGTCCTTTCCTTGGGATTTCAGAAAGATAAAGAGAGCTTTCTTAATGAATTATTAGTCAATTAGAAAACAAAGGCTTCATTAGGACTAGACTTCACCATTTACCTTTGAGCTGTTGGACAATCACTCATCCTCCCTAAAAACTACTTTTCTTATCTAGACAAGAGAGAATTAATACTGATCTCACAGAGTTGTTCTAAAGACTAAACAAAATATGTGCCTGGTACATACGAGGCAACTCAATATGTGGCGTCAGTTATTATCATTCAAGTCCAACTTACAAAGGTGGGAAAGTTGACTGGCCTCCCAGACAGAAGGGCACTGTGCAAAAGTATGCATTTATCTGACAATGCGCAGGTAGAGAAATCTGGCTATGGGAAAAGAAATCATAACACCTATATCAAATGTTATGAGAAGACAAAGAAAGTAGACTCCTGGGATAATTTTAAGTCAAGTTGTACATGGGTACTCTCCCTGAGACAGGAATCACATTCCATTTAATGTCCCACTATTTTTCTATGTACAATACAAATGCTTATGGTAAAATGGATTTGAAGGCACAGATGCAATTCCTACAGCAGAGCTGAGATGGAGAATAGTGTATATGGATGAACCAGGATGCTTAGGGATTTTCTAAGAGATTCTTCCTTCTCTCCCCTCCTCACTACTAGTTCCTCAGAGTTTCCCCTCAAATAAACACAATGAGCTATCTGGAAGCTTTATCCTAGGGAACTGGAACACAATATCCCCTAATCGACCATTTCTTCCTAAATACTCCTTGTTTCCCATGGCCTTGCTCCTTGACAAAGAAAGGTAAGCTGCTTTTTCCTTTCACAGACATCACATTGGATGCACTATAATTCCTGTTCCCAAACAAGAACACAGAAGCCCACTTTATAAGCTATTCTTGTCAATATAGCCAAGTGATTAAGAGTGTAAGTTCTAGTAGCAGAGCCTAATACCTGGGCTAACTTCCTGCCTCTACCAATCAGTGGCATAACTGTGGGCAAGTTCCTTAACTTCTCTATACCTTAGTATCCTCATCTGTTAAGTGGAACAGAACCTGTCTCTCAGGGTTACTGTGAGAAGAAAATGAGTTAAATCAGATGAAGAACTTAGAACAGTGTCTGGCACACAGTTAAGCACTTAGAAGTTGTTGGCTATTTCCATGTTAAACATCTTAGAAAAGGCAAAAAAAAATTTTTTTTTCAGGAATGAAGGTGGCAGCTGTTAGACCTTAGATAACCTTGGAAAATGCCCAAGAAAACCATCTGTTGATAGCAGTTTCAAATTCTCTCTTGATGCACTGCAATCAGGCCATGACAAAGACAACCTGATTATTCAGTATTTCTGTGTAAGAAATAGGTGTCTATTTCAATCCTGGAATGAAGAAAGTACTATCTCTCCCTAATCCTTTTGGAAGTATAATAAGACAGGATTACATTTTAAAAACTTGGTTCTCAAGTAATTCAGATGATAATTCCAAAAATAATGAGAAATTTGAAATATGACTTATTTTCAACTTCAAGTGTCTGGGTTCTTGACTTTCCTTTTATTTGTTCTCATTTTCTAAAAAACCAAAGTAACAAACAGGTCAAAAATATTATCAAGGTGAAGAACTTACAATATCTTCTGCCAATAATATTGATCAACCTTCAAAATGAGGAATTCAGTTCACTCTCTTTATCTTGGCTTCATCTCCCTCTGAACTAGAAAGCACAACAACTTTAACTGACTTGAAATCACACGAAACACTATTTCCTAACTGTCTAAAGTTTCTGAACAAAATAGCCAGATGCACGGTACAGAAGTACTCATTCTAAAACCTTTAAAATAGGGGCGCCTGGGTGGCTCAGTGGGTTAAAGCCTCTGCCTTAACTCAGGTCATGATCTCAGGGTCCTGGGATCGAGCCCCGCATCGGGCTCTCTGCTCAACGGGGAGCCTGCTTCCCCCTTTCTCTCTGCCTGCCTCTCTGCCTACTCTCTCTGTGTCAAAAAAATTAATTAATTTAAAAAAAACCCTTTAAAATAAAATTGATTCACATCTGACTCTATAGAATTTAAAACATAATTTTAAAAATTCTATTGTTGAATTTTAAGTATCAAAATGTATAATGATAAGAATCTACATTTTCTCTTAAGTACAAAAAGAAAGATCAAGCACACGAAATATGACAAGCAGAGTTTTAGTTTAGGCAAGGGTGTCTCTTTCTCCTATTTCTACCTAACTGTTACAACTTGAAAACAAACAAGGAAAAGATCCCAGTCAGAGCTGGCCACATTCTAAAGTGAACGTAGAGGAATAACATTTACTAACATTTACACAGTAAAGATGCCGCAAGTACCATCCATACCACATCTTTTCCATTTGCCTAACCTACAAGTTAAGCAAGGATGTGCTCATATATATTTACATTTAGTTGAAAGAAATTACACTGGGCTTTAATTAGTCAACAATGTTTTTATATCAAAGAGTTAACCTGTAGCACCCATAATTAGATGATGCTAATGAAACACTAAAACTTCATAGAGAAATAAAACACACTTAGTAAATAATTATAACTCCTCTTATACATTAAGAACTACCTTTTACTTTAGAAGTGTTAATGGAATTATTTTTATAATGTTACCTACAGAAGTGAGCTATATTTATGTCAGAGCAAGTACAACCAGCCAGTCCACTGGTACAAGTCAGTTCTTCCTGAAACCCAGTTGCTCTGAGATTAGATTTAAGACTCACAGGAGCAATATACCCCAGACGTATGGGTTGTAGAGTTATCTTTACACTACCATGTAGAAGGCAGGTAGTACAAAGCAATAGGAATACAAAGGTAAAAACAAGATATACCCTTTCCTCCAAAAGGGCACAGTCCAGTAGGAGCATCAGGAATGTAAATAAATCCTACCTTAGGTCAAATGATAAAGTCTCTTACAGAGGTTAATAACATCATCACTACAGGTACAACTTACTATGTACCTGATACTTTTCTAAGCACTTAATGTAAATTAAGCCATTAATTCTCACAACAGTCACAACAAGCAGGTATCATCACTCTCATTTTAGATGAAGAAACCAAGGCGCAGGCAGGTTAAGTGGCTTCCCCAAGTTTGTACAAGCTGGTAACAGAGCCAGATTTTCAACCCAGAATCCCCACTTAACCACATTGCCACACTGCTCTGCACATAAAGGCTTGATTGCATGGGGGAAGGCTTCTCAGAATAATCAGTGAAAACAGAGACTTAAAAGACATGACAACACACCAATCATGGCCAAGTTAACAAAATGTACAGAATCTTCTAAAAGGCATTTCTACCTACATATCCTGCCTCACCTATCAAGATTCATACCACGCTGGGGTACTGATTTATATGAGACACAACATCCAGTCTCTTGTACCTATCTTTATATTATTCTTCCACCTTCTAGAGATAACACTTTACTCCATGGTCTCTTTCAATATATCTCTGAAGCCTCCATTTCCTGCAAAAAGCCCTTCCTGATTCCTTCCCATTTGGCATTATCTCCTCTTTTACACTTTCCAGTGTACGTTGTGACTCACTTGCTGTGCTTTCTCTAGTTTACCTTTTACTCTGTTATCAATAAACCTAGTCTATCCACCCTATTCTAATAGTGTAATAAAGGGAGGAAGTTTTACCATCTGTGAATACTATCCAAGAATTCAGCACCATCTTACATACAAGAGCTCAATTTTTGAAAGCATAAATTTCTGTAAGGTGAGTAAATACTCCAACTTTCCAGATGCCTTTCATCTTCCTTTCTTCCCACTCTTGCAATCCCCTAACGTCGCTTTTCAACCACTAGTAAAACATGGGTTGTCAATTTTCCAAAAATGGTAATAAATAAAAAATGTTTTACTATTGACAAGAAGATTTGATGTACATTCATAATAATGATAGCAATAGTGTTGATAACTTTACTATTTCAAAGTTCTTACATATTTTTTCTTAATTCTCACACAAAGCTATGAGGGCTGACTAAAAATTTAAGTAATAACATAATTTGCCCAGAGTCTAATAGTTGGATACCAGTCTGGACAGGTCTTCTGCTCCCCAAATTTGAGATTCTTTCTGCTGCATCCCATAGTTGATTCCCAATGACTAACAAGCATTAAAATCAGGGAGGGTGTGCCCTTTAACAACATCTCACTAACCCATTACCTGCTATATAAATTCTAAGAAAGTAAGACTCCATGTTTTGAACTCTATATTAGAGATAGCTATGCTTATTAGCATGGAATAAACTAGCAGCAAACATACATTAGACGGTCATTATGAAACACCATGCTAGAAACCAAAGGAAATTCACATCATTCTTTTACTTTCTAATGTTACAAGATAACTGAGTAATATTCTAGGTATTAAGCTTCTTGAAGGTTGGTATATATTCTTCATCTCATTTTGCCCTTAATACCCAATAGAAAGCAGACACAAAAGAAACCAGAGGGACCAGAAAGAAGTGTACACCAATCTGTTCATATAAGAATCCACTGCAGGGGTGCCTGCGTAGCTCAGCTGGTTAAGCATCAGACTCTTGATTTCGACTCAAGTCATGATCTCAGGGTTGTGAGAATGAGCCCCGTGTTGGGTTCCACACTAGGCATGGAGCTTGCTTAAGATTCTCTCTCCTTCTCCCTCCCCATCTGCCCCTACCCCATTCCCAGTCTTTAAAAAAAAAAAAAAAAAAAAAAAAAGAATCCCCTATAGATCAATTACAGAAAAGCTTATGGTACTGGGAACAAACATGAGTGTAATTGGAAGCCTTAATTTACTAAAAATCATACTGAACATTACACAGAAGAATGTGTTCAAAGAATTATCAAATAAGCATGGGTTTTTAACATCTGCAGTTATGTTTTTAGTGTTTTTCAGAGAACTGCAAATGTCAGACTACTCAATGGAGAAAAGTCAGAGGAAAAGAATACTAGGTGTGGGAAAGTATTTAAAAACACAATGAGACCTTGTCAATAAAAATCATTTCTATGGCTCTTATTTGAAAAAGTTTTAAAGTGCCTACTTTGTTATTTTCCAGTTTACATAAATGGGTAGAAAATACTGGCTGTCCAATATTAACAACTAAAGTCTTCATAAAGAAGGCCCATGACAAAGCTTAGTAATAGTAATCACTCAATACATGTACGTTGAGCTAAAGTGAAATTGAGTGACTTTCAATGAAGGAATCAAGGATCTTCCCTTGTGGGCCTTGAGAAATGCTGCCACGGAGCAATAGCCACATTCCCAGGAGGACACTGGAAACAGAAATCACCAAAGGGCAATGGAGCACTGATGCTGCTCTTCATCCCTCTGGAAACGCAAAAAGAGCAGACTACTCTAGGCCACTAAATTTACCTGCTGTGTTTAAGGATGGAACAACATTGTTATGGCACTGTCAAGTTGGCCCAGCTTTAGATGGCCTCATTCATTTCTACACCAGATGTGTATTCAGGGTATTACCTCTGCATCCTGTTTTGGACGCATGCACCCTTGTGGCAGGCAGTGTAAGTCAAAGCATCTTTTTTCAGTGATAAACTAAAGTCCTATGTGATGAATATGCTCAGATCTGGGAAGAGGTCCTTCATTAGAATGAATCATCCTTTCATGTCATGAATTAGGTGTGTACAAGAGTCTAACAGACATGGTCACCAATCCAGGGACCTCCACCTACTGCAATGTCTTAGAGCAAGCACTTAGCCTCTCCAAACTTCAAGTTCCACATGTACAAAAGAAAGATAGTAAACCCTTGAAAGACTGTCATGAATATTATATGAAACTGGCTTAGCACCGTATCTGGTACAGAACAGAACAAACTTGAAATACTGGTTCTCAACAAATGTTAACTATTAAACCACCATTTATTAAGAGGGCAAATGCAGAATACAAAATATTTTCATTGTAAGCACAACATATTTATTCTATGAATTGAATTACTATCTTCAAGACAGCTTCAGTGAAAATAAATAGTGGTGCTGGCCTCTAAGACAAAACACTTTGTAATTTCATAAATGATATGTGTCTGGCAAATAGTTCCAGAAGATTCCAACCCAAAAACAAACAGGAACCAACAGTTGGCCAGATTTTATCCACAGTTTCAAAAAAGCTGCAAATTCCATAAAAATTAAAAACAAAAACCCACAAAAACTTCACTGATGCTAGAAGTGAAGTTAAAAATAGAAAGTTCAAAGAATGAAATAAACCACCCATCTTTCTATGCTGGGGAATAAAAACTTGAAAAAGGAAGGGAAAGGAAACAATGGCACACTGCAGCTTCTCAGAATTCTCTCCCTTCCTCAGTAAGTACTCCTCTGCTGCCTTTGAGTTTTCTCTTCCTCACACTCTCCTTCAGGAGGTTTTGTCTTAAGGCATCTTGTTTACCTCAATACTTGTTTTCTTTTAAAAAGTGCTTTATATTTATGTGCAGGCAACTTCTACATGGTGATTTTAAGTCCAAATGCTGGACTTTCAAGCAAAATTGAGTAAAATACCTCTCTTGCCTTTTTTTAAGTTAAGTAAAAAAAACATGGAATTACCCAACATGGGAACTTTGCAGCTTTCCTAAGCTTCCCAACAACACAGGATGGGCTGGCACATTTTTGTGGGCTTCCTGGTCTACTTTCCCACCCATGACCTCTCCCTAGTCCAATCACTCATTTCATACTACTTGCCAGACATCTACAACTTACAGTCTTATCAACAGACTAAGCAATGTGAAGTGTTTTATTATTCTCCCCTCACCTCCAGCCCACTTTTCTTTTGGCTACCTGAAGTATCTATCTATCCAAGATAGTGACTAGGGAAGAGAATCTGCTGTTACTTTACCTTTCATGTCACATAGCAGCCTCTTAACTAACTCTTAAAGCTTGCTTTTTCCATCAGCTCCTTCTTGGTATCATATACCAAATACATTTTGTGGTTAAATCATAATGGGACTGGGTAAAATTTCCTTCTTAAAGCACCATGCTAAATTGTTACCCACTAAGCAATTCAAGCATATCATTTTTCTTGTAGGTTTTTTAGAGCATCTTTTTTTCTCAAACTTCTTTGCATCTTCTTTATGCCAGCCAAATGACTCTAATCTTGAACTCTCTCAACATGGATGAAGTCAGTCCCTGTGCTGAAGAAACATCCCTTTGCTTTCTGTTAAGACCTTCAAATGTCTTCAAATAAAGAAATACTCACAGCTCCACTGTGAGGCTTCATCACACCTCTAAAGAGCAGTTGGCTATACTTGAGAACACAGCATGTAGTTTCTTCCAGTCCTTCTGAAGCACCTTTAAAACCTGCCTTTCTAGATTAATCTAAAATCCACCCTAAATAATCCAACCTGAGCAACACATCTGCCGGCTTACTGATACCAAATACTGACATACCTATCATACACAGTAGTATGTTAAGACTTCACAAAGCTTCCCGGTGCTGTAACTTTTATTAGAAAACTGGGAAAATATAAGTTAAATAGTTTTATCCTGTTTCACATTTTTTAAAAAGCACATACTGTGCTTTTTATACAAGAATCACACAAGAATTACGCAAGAATCAAAAGACTTAACTTATACCATTTTACTTCCATCAAAGCAAGCCAGTTTGGGCCATGTCCTCAGACTGAGGGTATGCTTTCCCCTCCTCTAATAGAAAACTTTGAGAAGTACTACATTACTATAACATACCTACTTTTTGATGTCTATTGACATACCATACAATTTTGCTTTCTATCATTATACATATTTGTGTCTAACTCCCATAACCCTCACCAAATGGTAAGCCTGTAGAGGGCAGAGAACCTCTCTAGTCCTTACTGCATCCAGCATAGGAAGCTGACAATAAACCAACAGAATGCAAGAATTCAGAATATTTAGGAAAGGTAAACTAAAACTTATCCAGAACCTGCAAAAATTAATTCCAGATAAGAAATGATTTAGTCACAGCCTTGCCTCTAGCTATAAGAGGTGCTAAGAGGAATGGAGAAAAATCAGAGTCCCAGCAAAACAACATACCTAATAATCTGGACATGAAATCAAGTACATGAAATCTAAGGTGCCACAGAGAATAGCTAGAAATTTCTTTCATTTAAGATCTTTTGGCAAGCTGGGCAAAAAGCAAAGCAGTGGAAACTGACAAAAGCAGCCCAGATATCTTAGGTGCTAACCTAAAATCTTACCATTGCCTTAGCAGAAATCTGACTCTAAAAAATTATTCTGGTAGTCTAATCAAGCTTGATGAGGAAAACATTCAGTCAAAAAAAATTTTTTTTTAAGAGTTCCACAAACTTAAATCATTAGAAAGAAAGCTAGTATAGATTTTTATCTCCTATATCATCTTCTAATACAAAGAAGTTCCATTAAAAAATTAATAACAAGGATTTTGATGTCAGGAAGCCTCCTAGTTAAACTCTCAGTTTTGCTTTGTGGAATGGTTACTTAAACTCTTCAAGTTTCAATTTACCTATCTGTGACATGAGGATAATAATATACTCATTTCATTGTTATAGTAACCAAATGAAATCATGCATGTAAATGTCTCAGCATAGCACACAGTAGGAGCTTAATAATAGTAGGTATAATTATGATAGGTAATTTTTAAGGAAGAAACAACTGACTAGAATAATATGTTACAGTTGGCTCTTGATTACTAAACCTACATTAAGTTCACTCTCGGGATTTAAGATAATTCACTATTATATGTTGGCAGCAAGTTGAATGTAGCTAAAGTATCTGCTGACCAAGGAAACACTAAAATGATAACAAACATCATTATAGTCAAATTGTTTCTATCCCAAAAGGCAAATTTACCATTTACTTAAGTGCATTTTCCCACCAACTGTTTAACACCATATACATTAATAAAAGTTATAAAAACACTCATATTCCCTCAATGACAGATTATTAAAACTTCAAAGTATTGTCTCAATAGTTAATAGATTTCTGCACATTCCAGCATTCTTTAAGAAAAACATTCCTGGACTGAATAATGAAATCAGTTTAACCAAGCAAAGAAATAAACTAATGTATATGAACCTTCAAAAATTTTCCAAGTACAACTGAAATGGAATGACAAGTTAAGAAAGTATACATAGCTTAAATGGCTGGCTATGTTTGTGACAGCATATTTGGGTTTTTCACTACTGTATTTTTATTGATTTTCTTTGGCCAAACAAAAGTGTACAATATCATGTAATGTCATGGCTCTACATGAACAATATGGTTATGGGAAAAGAATTTTTTCACTTGACTAACATCCTCTTAAAGATTGGAAATACTTGATTACAAATAGTAATTGAAAGGCAAATACATAAGCCTCTGTCTTATACAAGATGTGGAAGTATGCCAGCATTATGCCTGGTTGTTCCAAAAAGAAACAGAAAAGAACAACTCTGTAAAACAGGGTGGAGTTCGGGGTGCCACAGAATTAAAGGCACAAAGATCATTATTCTCCATGCACACAATGTTTTTGTAAGTTGCTTTCAATAGACTTGTTATCCTACATGTTTACAGACCATTTTTTGCTGCCCTACCTCATTTTGAAACACTAAGTAATTTGTTTTCAGACTATTTCAAGAAAACTATATTTTAACATTGTAGATCCCATCATACACCTTTATAGCCCATCCCCCACTTACCCCTTCTTTAAGGTATCACAAAAAACAATTTTGATGGGACACACTATTTTATTACTGCTTTGTTCTAAATTCCAAATATTCTGCTTTTAATAAATTAATTTACTACAGCCATTCACCACCTTCAATACATATGATGAAATTTTTCAAATCATAATTATACCCCTTTATCTCACTAGAACCCTACTGGGGAAACAAACTGAGTAATTATCTCCATTTTACAGATGAGGAAACTCAGGCCCCAGGTTAAGTGATTTATCCAAGCAATAGAATTAGAGCTGGAATCTTAATCTGCTGTATCCAGGTCAAACTTCTTTCTATTCCACCTTAAATAAATATTCCTCTTACACTTACAATTCTAGCATACAAGGCTTAACTCAGTAAAACATTTTTTTTAAATAGGATCATTTACAATTTTCCTTTTTTTGTTTTCTCACTTAAAAAAATCCCTCATTCTCATACCCTATATCTCCATTATGTAACCATTTTAACTGCTGGTGTACTGTATATTTACATGAAATGGTCATTTATAAAAATGCCTAAGTGGCTTTGAGGAACATACACACCATATTTAAAGTATTGTTCTATTTTGGTGTGATTGACTACATTGATCAGAAAACAAAGATGAATCTCAAATCCTTTATTTCAAAGGAAAGCTCATTCACATAAATGCCATGCTGTTTGAGTTACCAACATGTACACACGTCAATGATCTGTACAGTCAGCAACTACCTGCTGTGATTCTGAACAGCTAAGACTTATTTAGCAACCAGAACTGAGGAATTCCAACTGTGTCAACTTGAGCAACTATGTCTGGCTTTAGGGCTTCCCACACTCTGGAAGGCACATTGTCTCTAATTATTTTATTGCTGCAAATAAAAGGGACTTTTCACACAAATAACACACAGGATTTATGCCAGGTTTTTATTAGGCAGCACATAGCCAGTCCATGATTAGGTCACCATTCAATTAAAAAACTTAAATATATATGTGATTTTCAGCTCCTTTGACCTATTATTTTTGTCTTCTTGCTTTAAAACTTACCAGTATCTGTTCCTCAGCCATGTGCTAAAATTTAAGGTGATTTTTATATAGCACAGTTCATATATCCTAAGAGGCTAAATTGTAAGCCCCCACCCAATTTTAAAGATATTAAAATATAAAAACTGTATAACTTTGCCTCCAGGAGTCACCATGTATCTTTATATTTATACTTAGCTCAGTCACATTGAACAATGGCATCTTTCAGAGCTTTTGAACTGTCAGGTGAAGAAAAGCGTTATCCCTAATCTCAAGAATCTAATAGTCTAACAAAATAAGTAGCTCACAGGGCCTTACTTCAATTGCCTTCTTCTATCTCTAAATACCACAGAAAGATAAGCCGTGAACAGTCTGTTTTAGATATATTCAATCTGTGTTGTCCCTAACCACTATGAGAGGGGGAAATAAAACCATTCTCTCTAGTTAGTTATCTTCTCATTCCTTGGTCATTTAAAGGGCCTGAAGCCATGCCACCCAGTCCCTAGGGCTTGTTTCTGGCAGAGGCTCCAAATCTAATGTAAGAGCTGAAGGGGCTATCAGCAGGTAGGTAGGTGTGTGAGCCACCTGACATTCCTAGAAATACTGGAACAGTGGGATTGTGTGCAACATTTTAACAAGGGCTCTCCAGATAACAAACTCTATTTTCAGGATGAAAATTCTTAAAAGTTATATAACTAAGAAATGAAGTTAGTATTACTATTTCTGTTTGTTCCACATGCTCCCTGACCACAAATTTTGAAATACAGAAAATTCTCTATAACTTAAGATTCGCATTCAGTTCCAGTGTTATGCAGTGTAGGAAGCCAAACTAGTGTGATTCAAGGTCAGTAACTTTTAGAATAAATGAAGTTTGTGTAACAGTTGCCACAGGTCTGTGGTAGGGGTGGGGCAGGAGTAAGCACTGTCTTCAGCTATTTAATGTAATAATTTAAATTACATCACAGTAGTAATGGGTATATACAGACTACTCTGAGAATCCCTAGAAATCATACCTGTGAGTGACTAGTATCTATTATAATAGCAACATTATTAACAACTACAATGAATATCAGGCTAACTTACCATCTAAATTATTTGATTACAATGAAATTAAATTTTTGTATATCTTTAGTCACATCACCTCAAACCAAGGTAATAAAGAAATATTGACCAAGTAGAAGTCCTTGGGGTTTTAGCTTTATTGCGCAGTAAACCTGATAAATAATCAGCATTTCACTTACATGTAAATGGGTTTCTAAAGGACTTAAAATTTATTTTTTCTAGATACCCTGACTATTATCCTGCAAACAAATCCTTGTGCTATGGATTTGCACTATCTGTGAAGAAATCCTTTTCTTAAGGGTAAATTTTAACCCTGCATGAGTTGCAAATGCAATAAATTCTAAAGTAGGTACACATGTAAGAATTTTTTATTGATAATGTTATGATTCAAGAGATGAAAAAATTAACAGAGTAGTTCCTTTTATCAAAACTTTCCCATATAAGGCTCATTTAGCCAATCAGAAGGCATTATTTACTTCCTTATCTATGCAATTTCTACATCTCTCCGTCTACAAAGATCCTACTTCCTATCACCCAGACACTTCGTAAGTAAGAACAAGAGTGAATTTAGAATGTCAGACTACTTGGCAGTATTAAAGACACTGAAAATGGGACTTTCTTTAAACATAATCAAACACATTTGAAAAATGTTTGTTAACTTATCAAACCACTAAATTTAGAATCACCTCCAGATTACTCAAAGGTAGTGAAAGATGAGTGATAACAGTATGCCAACTAATTAAAAAGCACTAAAGTGAGACATTACTGAAAATGAAGTGTTCTTTCGTCAAGAAGAAATTGGTGCATTAATTATCTGAATGTAGTCTCACTCCCTTACTCTCTTCAGGTCTTCAAATGTGACCTTCCCAGTAAGTCCTTTCCTGAAAACTATTCAGAAGCATAGCCACCCCTACAGAACAGACATATGCATATACACACAGTCTTAGACATAACCTCTCAGGATTTATTTTCTTCAGGAGCATTTACTACTATCTGACTTTTGACATAATGTAGGCATTAATTTGTCTCCTCCAATTACAATATAATCTCAATGAAATTACATATTTGTCTATTTTGTTCACTGTTTAACAAACAGATCTGGACGTGACACATAAAAGGCACTTAGTTTTGCATAAATAGATGAATGAGTCTAAAAGGATATAGTAAGATCCTTTAATAACAGTCTTCTTAAAACAGGAGCAACATAGGATAAGCACTGTACTTTTTATTATAGTTTTTATATAAAAACAAGTATGTTATGGAATATTATGAAATAAAGTAAATGAAAAATACTCTAAGGAAATTTTGGCTTTGTGATGGCAGGATGGAATTATAAATTGATTAGTCATATAAGAAAAGAAGTGTAGGTGTTTAGAACTGGGTTTATGTTTCCTCACTCCCAATTTAATAACAGTGTTATAGGAATGTATTGAAAGTAATATGCTAAAACTAAAACATCACCAACAGAAACGATAACACCTTTTAAAACATCTGAAAAGAAACATTTCCCAATTTTGCATTCTACTGGTAAGCAATCTTCTTTAGAGCTAAGCTGAATCAAGTAATCTAAGACTAATGTTTTCACAGTTTATTTCCTACAAGTACAGAGTTGGAACTAAGCCAGGGAGAAAAGAGCTAGTGAAGAATCAACATAAAGATAGACAGGGTCTCTGTGTATAATGATATGGATGGAACCACACAGTATCATGCTAAGTGAAATCAGTCAGAGAAAGACAAATACCATATGATTTCATTCACATGTGGAATTTAAGAAAGAAAACAAATAAGCAAAGCAGAAAAAGAGAGAGAGAAAGAAAGACAAATCAAGAAACAAACTTTTAATTATAGGGAAGAAACTGATGGTTAACCAGAGAGGAGGTGGGCAGGGGACTGAGTGAGATAGGTGATGGGGATTAAAGGAGTACATTTATTGTGATGAGCACTGGCTGATGTACAGAAGTGTTATATCACTGCGGTATACATCTGAAACTAATAAAACACTGTATGTTAAAAAAAAAAGAAAGAAAAAAAGAAAGAAAGAAAGAAAGCAAGAAAGAAGGAAAAGAAAGAAACGGCCTGAACTCAAAGTTCCTTAAAGTACCAGCTGGTTTCTCAAATGAAATGAGGCCATCCTCAATAGAGTGCACCTTTTTAAAATCAAAATTAGCATCTGTTTCATGAAAGACCTTTTATTTAGTTCTTTCTTTCCCCACTAAAGATCTTAAACATGTCTGATTTCTAGTTTCAATTCCAAGTTGATGAAGAGTTCTTTAATGTTTCTCCACAACCTACTAGTGCTCTTGTTCACAATGACTAGTAAAGACCTGTATTTATACATATAGATGTAACTACTATGGTTAATGCACCAGGAATCTTACTAATTTGATGATAAAGTTTTTCAAAGTGTCCCAAATTGACCATTTGAAATTTCACTTGTATCCTTTTATCATGTGGTTATAAGTAATTCTAAAGGGAATTAACTCAAAAATTTTGGATTAAAATGCTTACCTAACATAACAAACATTTGTGACTCATGGGACTTCAATATATGCAGACTTTGGATTATCACATATAACTGGACAGAAAGTCAGAAGCCAAGGGTTGCCATACCAGGTCCACTGGCATTAATTTACTAGAAGAGTTGAGTAGGAGCTAACTGAGTGAAAGAAAACTACCTAAGTTTTGTTCAGAACAGCTGTCCTTCCCTTTTTGTTTCCTATAGAGATCACCAAGATCTCCTCTGAAGTTTTGTTTTGTTTTTTTTTTTCACATCTAAAAAAAAAAAAAGAAAGAAAAGAAAAATAAAAGTCTCAGGTTAAAGCAGACCACTGTGGATTTCTCTCTAAGCCTGGGTGTGCCCGAATAGCACACTGCAGTCATCAGTACAAACACAAAATGATGCTTGTGCTCAATTTAAGAATAAAAAAAAATTTTTCAGATTAAAATAAGTACTTCACACACTAAATTACTTTACCAAAATTAATGTCTACTTTCACAATGGAACACCATGAGTAAAAAGTCTTCACACAGAGAAATCTGCTTGCTAGGCAGCATATCAGTAACAGGGGTCCTCAAACACTTCCATTTAGCCTTGAAGCAGTTAACTGCTGTGCCATAATTCAGATTCCTAGTAACAGAAACAAGACAAGGAAACTAAGGCCTTCAAGGTTCTTCAGTCTAGGCTAGGGCCTGCAGAAAGAATTCAAGGGATACATAAAGATCAGTTACATGGTAGACATACTTTAACAGGAAACAGCCTGCAAATGGAGATCCATTTATCCCACACACTTAACCTTCACGTGTCACGGCCTTTGAAGAGGCATCCCAGCACAGTATATAGGAACAAGGCTCCTTCTTCTCTCTCTTATAACATGTACTCTCCAAAGTGGCCTTGCAGTGAGTCAAATAAATCTGTCTCCTGTTCCACACAAGCCCATCATGGGATTGGAATGAAAACTCATATCCTTGTTCCAGGAATAACTATGCTTCATACATAACCCCATCAGATTTTTCTCCTTAGGGCAGGGAAAATACAGTATAATCACAAGCACCCCCTTTATTCTACATAGATATTTTTAAATAATCCAGTAAATAAAGTTCCAAACCAACCCTCTGTCAAACTATAGCAGTCATGGAATCTTGCCTGGAGCAGCAAGCAGTCTGACAATGGACCACAGCAGTGCCCAGTAGTTTACCTGGCCAACCCTTTATCTTATACTTTCTGCTCCCAGCCTTCTTCATTTTCAAAACCCTTTTCAAATAAACCTCTGCCTTCTAGACATTTTTCCTCTCCATTCTCCATTCTCTTGCCCCTACAACATAAAACTCCTAGATTGTGCTCTCAGTTTGACCAATATTATCAAACAATAAATAATAACGTTTTGGTATCAGACAGATTTAAGTCCTACTTCTATGATTAACTGCCTTTTTTTACCTTGAGCAAACCCACTTAACCTCTTCCTCGCAGTCTCATTTTCTAAACATAAAAGAATGCTACTGCTTAGTTCAGTGTTGGTAGGAAGATTAGAGAAATTCAGAGCCCTAGAATTTATTAAATAAGTATGGTTGTGTACCCTCTATTCCAAAGGAAGAAATCGAGTGCATCATGTAAGAATCAGGGATGCTTATCAGCTTAACCTGGTCTTTAAAAAAACTTATATGCATGATAAAAGTTATAAGACAACAGCATCTAAAGTATGCTTTAACATTTTAGATTTCACATCAGCAGAAAAGATTCAAGAAATTATACAAAAAGGATGAACACACACATAGGCGCACACTAACTTTAGTGAGTCTGAAACGAGAGAAAAACAAAAACACACACTAATCAACTTTTAGCTTGCAAAACAATCCCAAGTAATTGAATCTTTAATTTATTTTTCTAGACACACATGCAACACATCACAAACAAAATCTTCTCAGATATTCACTGCTCTAGGTAAAAGACTTCACCACTAGTGTTTTAAAAAGCTGCAGCTGGATTAGGGGTCAGATGGCACTCAGTAGTTTTGTGTGTGTTGGGGGTGGGGTATGTCAGGAATGAATGTGGTTATCAAGGCATTTCCAAGTAGGGAACCCTTGGAACAACATTAGAGTGAGGGTCATGGGAAAAGAACTTTTGCTCACCCTACTTCCTGGCAGCATTTTCAGTACACAAGCCATAAGCAACTCATGTTTACAAAAGCCAACAAGGAAAGAGGGGCTTATGAGATGAGGGGGCAGGAGGACATACACACAGAGATTATGTATTGTTTACACTTTTAAAACTTTTATTTAAAAATGCAAGAAATAGTTTAAAAGACAGCATATTTCAAAATATTTAATACATCCTCCTTTAATAAATTGAATTAAGTTATAATATTTTTATTAAAGTCAATCACACAAATGAAACTCAATTAAGAAAATAATCATGATATATTTACTTTATCCTCAGGGGTAAAAAATGCAACTTGAAGTTATTTTTCAGAGTCATAGAAAAAATATTTCTCAAGATTCCAATTTTTCAAATCTGGAGTTAAAACAATTAGAACAATATAGTTTAAGAACTGGTGAATGTAACCTGGACTTGATGTAAAATCCAAACACATTACAGATACCAAATATGTTCCTTATTTTTTCAATCACTTTGATAAAATTCACAGACTAGATAGACCCAGTTAACAAATCTCAATGATACAACTGATACCAGCTACCTTTTTTAATATATATATACAATATAGTTTTATTGAGTTATTATAGTTTCAATGCGTTAAGCATTTGGCTACTCCCATATGCTTCTTTTTTATCTATTGATTTGTTTTCCAGTTTTTATTTAAATTCCAATTAGTTAACATACAGTATAACATTAGTTTCAGATGTAGAATCTAGTGATTCATCACTTACATACAACACCCAGTTCTAATCACAAGTACCCTGCTTAATACCCCTCACCCATTTAACCAATCCCCTCCCCCTAGCAACCTCAGTTTGTTCCCTATAGTTAAGAGTCTATTTTCTGGTTTCTTTCTTTCTCTCTCTCTCTCTCTCTGTCTTTTTTTAAAGTTACCTTTTTAAAAGAGGCCTGTAATCTAAGAGGAAGGAAAAAAAAAAAAATCCCCAAACCTAGACATTAACTATTCTGTTTCTTTTTCTTAATCCTGGTATTCTGGAAAATTATAAGCACTTTTCAAAAATATCTCAAACAAGACTGGGATTTACAGTTTAAGTTCTGAAGTACATGTTTTCTTTTTAACTATATAGATTTATCAAAAGCAGCCTTCTGACTGCCTCTGTGCTTGAGTGTTATTAAACAGTCAGACAAAATATGGAGAACTGACATTGGCATGGGATGCAATGGGCATAATTTTCCCCTTGCTGCTTCTTAAAGAAAAAGAAAACAAAATATTCAAACTTGAAATGTAATAACAGATTTCCACATGTTCACTTTATTTGTAACATAACATTTCTACTCTTTACCTATCTTTAGGGATTAGTAATTAGTAGCAGTAATTCTATAACATACTTTATCACTTTATATAGAGGAATAAACTGTTTATGAGCTTCACACACATTATTCTCACTGATAAAAAACCATAACTTCCTTACATAAAAATACGTAACACCCCAAAAGCCAATGTTCTGACTAAACTACAAAATAAGAAGAAAAAAAAATCTGCTAGAATTACTGAGTTATTTTTGAGTCAAGTAAATGTCAGATCCTTTACATGGGTACTCTTTTAAACCTAAAACAAAGATGGCACTTTGCTGTTAGATTCAGATTTAAGCACACAAATGAAACTGAAAAAGATTCAGATTTAAGCACTTACCTCACTAATCATAGTATCTGAGGTTTTAAATAGACTGCATCTCTGTTTTTTTCAGACTGCATCTCTGAAATATAAGCATCTAATCTCTTTTTTATTTCAATAAATTTCAGCTCATTCCATATTTAATGCTAAATCTGTATTAAAGAAATGCCTCTTTCCCATCCACCCCCCATTTGTTAATAGTCAAGATGGAAAAAACACACATAAATAATTGCCTCAAGCATGATAATTATAACCAAATTAATACTTGACAGCTACAAGTTACAGGCTACCACATTATTTCTACAACTAAGTTTCTCTAATTACTTAAAAATAATTTCTTCTACCAAATATTCTCCTAAATCCCACCAAGATATCCAAGAACATTTCAGTTTCAAAAAATAATCTTCTTTTGATATCTACCTACTATTGTGGAAACAATTAGAAGAGATTTCTAGATTTCTCACTTTATCTCAGGGTTGATCTGATGAGAAAGAAATAGCCATAGGAATACCTTCTGAAGGAGAAAGGACCTCATTGTAACCAAAGGGTGAGCAACTGAAATGTCATGTAAGGAATCTAAACCCCAGTATCCACCACTTTGCTTGAATATGGGCCCTTTTAAGTACCCATCCAGTGCCAATAAGTGTGCCAATTACTGTACCAGTAAGTAGTGTTAGCATTATTAAGTACCATTTAGTACCAACAAGAATGAAGATGGATTTTCGTTGTTGTTGTAATTTTCACAAATAATAGAGTTAATTCATTTGACAAATAATTAAACCCCTACTCAGGGACAATGATTGGGCCTGTTATAGAACTTAGTACTGAGAGTAAATGTTGAGAAAGGCCAAGATGGGCCAAGATCTAAGCCTTGTGGCACAGGCCATTAGGTTAACTGTCAATGTACTGAATGAGAGGACATCGATAGAAAAACAAAGAAACCACAAGCTTGGGTTAGAATTAAAATTAAAATAATACATGAACCTCATATAGTAGTAGTAGTAATGACAACAATAACAACATAAAACAATCCCTGTGCTATCTCATTAGCCTCTACAACAATCATCGTCATTTCATAGATGAAGAAAAGACCCTAAGAGAGGATAAAGGACTTGCCTCATCTGAAAGAATGGAGAAGGAGGGGCAGGGAGACATTCTTAAAAATAATAACAGCCATATCGCTGTGTAAACAAAATTAGCAATAATATCAAAAGCTAGTCCACATTCAAGTTACCCCAATTACCTTTAAAATTTGTAGTCTACAAATTCTGCATTCATTTTTGTCTTTTAACTCTCTCAAGGCCCTTTTTCTTTTTTTTAAGATTTTATTTATTTATTTGACAGAGATCACAAGTAGGCAGAGAGGCAGGGGGAGAGAGAGGGGGAAACAGGCTCCCCGCTGAGCAGAGAGCCCGATTCGGGGACTTGATTCCTGGACCCTGAGATCATGACCTGAGCCGAAGGCAGAGGCTTTAACCCACTGAGACACCCAGGCACCCATCAAGGCCCTTTTTAATATAGAATGGTTCCCCGGTATTTTTTTCCCTTTTCACAACCCACTAACTCATTGACAAAGCTAGTTCAGTTGTTTTGTAGTAGCCTATTTGGCTGAGTGCTGCTCTCTTCAAAGTATTTCTGAACTTGCTCCTCTATCCCTCGTGTTTCCTAGAGTGAGAAAGTTATATGTAAAGGGAGTAAAAACCAGAATAAGTATGTTTGCTGTGTCCCTTTGCCTTTTAAGATATAAGGAAATGTTTATATATGCCAAACTGATGTAATATTTTTTATTGATAAGTGACTAATGCTTAGCTTATTATATCAATAAAACATCAAGATCCTCTTAGAGAAATTAATTTGCATTCTCCAAGTCTAAGTGTTTAAAAAATCACTCTTTTCTCCACAAAAAGGTGCCACCAGGGGGGTGTGTTTGTTTTTTATAGGAACCAAGTGAGAGAAAGCGTTTTCAGAAAAACAAGAGCAGACATATATACATACAAAAAGATGCACAAAAAAAGGTATTTTCCTGGGCTGCAACCCTGTCTTTACAATCTCGTTCTAGTTTACCATATTTGCTAAGAGGTAACTCCATGACTTAGGCATTAGATACAGATATTGTCTGTGTGCCCAGAGCCCCATGATTTCTGAACCCAGCTTTATTCCAGGAAAGCAACTCAAGGGGATTTCCAATTCTTCCCTCTCACCAGAACCATCCTCAAGTGATAACTGGGAAGCCCCCGGCAGAGATCCACAAGGAAATTAAAAGGCTACTGTGGAAAATGGACAAGATGAAAAAAATTCACAAAGCTCTACAAAATGGTAAGGAGTTCTCTTATCTCTATTCTTCCAAGCCCTAAACAAGTGAAGACTCAGAGTTAAAAACAAACAAAACACCTAGGGTTACCACCATATGTCATCTCCCACGACCCTACTATAGATAATTCCCAGTATAAACAGGCCATGACTTCAGAAAAACATATCCCAGGTCAGAGAAAAAAACCTTTGTACTGTTTCCTTTACTTTCATTTCTGAAAGCTGTATGTATGGCCTTTCCACATTACCTATGTAAGTGAGGATAGTCAATCATTCAGTATATGAAACTCTTAAATGACATAAGTGAAATACTGTCCTATCATTCCTTTGAACTTTACCCAGTGCCTTCATCTATCTAACTTTTATGTTAGAGTTAGAAAGAAAGAAGGCTTGAAAGACTGGAATTCATGCAAATTACTCCCCTAATAAGCAATGAAAGAGAAAATGATGTAAAATGACTTTGCCAGTAGAGTCATTTTTGGCATTTCCTTTTCCTGAGTTTAGCAAGCCTCTTAAGGAAGATGCCAGAAACAAGAGGAGGGATTCCACTCACGAAGAGTCCAAAGTAGAAGGAGTTGGAATTCATTTGCTCTGGCACTGGCTTAGCACTAAGGAATCATAAAAAATACCTAGAAGAGAAAGAGCAAGATGGGAAATCAGAGGTTGTTGTGTCAGGTCTAACTCTTCTCCCAGAAGTGAGGATATGAACCTTAAAGGGTCAAGAAGAAAGTTTCACATCCAGTTGACTTTTTTAAGTTATTTCCCACTGTCCTTGAGGGCAATTTTACTTTTTTTCATGGCTGTGTGCCAACTCCCTCTTGACATGGGTGAATTCAATACATTAAATACAAAGTTTCTATCTTTGTTTTCAGAGCACAGAGGAAGCCTGAAAAGATTAAAAAACTAAAAATTTTAGTCTACTCTACCATAATGTCTTTCTATAATATAACCAGTCATTCATCGTTAGCAGATAGGATATGACATTGAACTCATATGTTCAAGTGTAATGTTTCCCCGAAAATGCTAACATTTTGTAATTATTTTATTAATCCCAGTTTAATTAAGTGTTAAATTAGTTTCAGGTGTACAATACACTGATTCAACAATTTTATTCATTACTCAGTGCTCATAAGTGTACTCTTAATCCCCTTCACCTATATCACTGATTCCCCTACCCACCTCCACTTTGGCAACAAACAGTTTATACTTAAGACCTGGGGCGGTCTTTTTCTGTCTTTCTTTTTTTAATTCATTTGTTCTGTTTCTTTAATTCACCTGAGTGAATCATAAGATATTTGTCTTTTATTTATTTCACTTAGCATTATACTCTCTAGCTCCATCTATGTTGTTGCAAATGGCAAGATTTCATTTCTTTTTATGGCAGAATAGTATTTAATTATAAATACACCACAATTTCTTTATCCATTCATTTATTGATGGGCATTTGGGTTGCTTCCATATATTGGCTATTGTAAATAATGCTGCAGTAAACATAGGAGGTACATATATCTTTTCAAATTAGGGGTTTTGTCTTCTTTAAATACCCAGCAGTAAGCTTAATGGATCATTGAGTAATTAATTCTATTTTTAATTTTTTGAAGAACCTCAACTCTTTTCCACAGTGACTGCAGCAGTTTGTATTCCCAACAGTGTACAAGTGTTCCTTTTTCTCCACATCCTCATGTGAACACTTATTATTTGTGTTTTGATTTTATTCATTCTAACAGGTAGCGAGGTGGTATCTCACTGTAGTTTTGATTTGCATTTCCCTGATGACTGATGTTGAGAATCTTTTCATGTGTCTCCCGGCCATCCATATTTTCTGCCCATTTCATTGCATTATGTATTTTTTGAATGTTGAGTTGTATAACATCTTTATGTATTTTGGATATTAAACCCAAAATGTATATATAATTTGTGAAAACCTTCTCCTATTCAATGAGTTGATTTTTTTTTTTTTTTTTGGTAGATGGTTCCTAACTGTGCAAAATGTTTTTATTTTGTTGTGTCCCAATAGTTTAATTTTGCTTTTCTTTCCCTTGACCCAGGAGACATATCCGGAAAAATGTTTCTATGGCTGATGTCAAAGAGATTATTGCCAATGTTTTCTTCTAGGAATTTCATGGTTTCAGGTCTCACATTTAGGTCATTAATCAGTTTTCAGTTTATTTTTGTGTATGGTATAAGAAAGTGGTCCAGTTTCATTCTTTTCCTTGTAACTGTCCAGTTTTACCAACACTATTTATTGAAAAGAGTATCTTTTTCCCATTAGATATTCTTGCCTCATTTGTCAAATATTAATTCAAACATAGAAGTGTGAGTTTATTTCTGGGCTCTCTAGTCTGTGCCATTGATGCATGTCTATTTCTATGCCAGGACCAAACTGTTTTGATACCTGCAGCTTTGTAGTATATCTTGAAATCTGGAACTCTGACACCTCCAGTTTGTTCCTCTTTTTCAAAACTGATTTGGCTATTTGGGTTCTTTTGTGGTTCCATGCAAATTCTAGGATTATTTGTTCTAGAACAATGAAAAATGACATTGGTATCTTGATAGGGATTGCACTGAATCTGTAGATTGCTTTAGACAGTATGAACATTTTAACAATATTTGTTGTCTCAATCCATGAGCACAGTATATCTTTCCATTTGTTTGTGTCAACTTCATTTCTTTTTTTTTTAATTTTTTTAAAATTTTATTTATTTGTCAGAGAGAGAGGGAGAGAGAATGAGCAAGCACAGGCAGACAGAGTGGCAGGCAGAGGCAGAGGGAGAAGCAGGCTCCCTGCTGAGCAAGGAGCCCGATGTGGGACTCAATCCCAGGACACTGGGATCATGACCTGAGCCAAAGGCAGCCGCTTAACCAACTGAGCCACCCAGGCGTCCCTCAACTTCATTTCTTTCATCAAAGTTTTATAGTTTTCAGAGTACAGGTCTTTCACTTCCTTGGTTAAGTTTATTCCTGGGGATTTTATTGTTTTTGGTGCAGTTGTAAATGGCTATTTTCTTATTTCTCTTTCTGCTGCTTCATTACTAGAATAGAGAAACACAGTGGATTTCTGTATAATGATTTTTGTATTCTCAGACTTTATGGAATTCATTTATCAATTCTTATAATTTTTTGGTAGAGTCTTTTGGGTTTTCTCTATATACTACCACATCATTTGCAAATAGTTTAAGTTTTATTGCTTCATAAGCAAACTGGATGCCTTTTATCTTACTGTCATCTGACTGCTGTGGCTAGGATTTTCCAGTACTATGTTGAATAAAAGTGGTAAGAGTGAATATTCTTGTCTCATTCCTGATCTTACAGGAAAGGCTCTCCATTTTTCACCACTGGGTATGATATTACCTGTAGGCTTATCATATACAGGCTTTCTAATATTGAGGTAT
Organism: Mellivora capensis; assembly: GCA_004024625.1. Taxonomy (NCBI): domain Eukaryota; kingdom Metazoa; phylum Chordata; class Mammalia; order Carnivora; family Mustelidae; genus Mellivora; species Mellivora capensis. The sequence goes on from PISX010010552.1 coordinate 50,878, forward strand.
GTTCCCTCTAAACACTATTTTTAAGCTTTTTGTCATGAATGGACATTGTACTTTATCAAATGTTTTTTCTGCATCTACTAAAATGATGATATGGTTTTTAATCCCTTCCCTTGTTGATGTAATGCATCATGTGAATTAATTTACAAATAATGAACCATTCTTGCATTCCAAGAATAAATTCCACTTGATTGTGCAGGATGATTTTTCTAATGTATTACTAGATTTGGTTTGCTGATCACTTGTTGAGAATTTTTGCATCTATGTCCATCAGACATAACTGGCCCATAGTTTTCTTTTTTTGTCATGTCTTTCTCTGGTTTTAATATCAGGATAATGCTGACTTCATAGAATGAATTTGGAAGGTTTCCTTCCTCTTCTATTTTTTTAAACAGTTTGAGAAGAATAGGTATTAACTTTTTCTTTAAATGTTCGGTAGAGTTCACCTGTGAAGACACCTGGCTGCTGTGAGTTTTTTGATTACATATTCAAATTTATTGCAAGTACAATTGGTATGTCCAAATATTCTATTTCTTCCTGATTCAGTTTTGGGAAGTTATAAAAGTTTCTAGGAATTTAAACATCTCTTCTGGGTTGTCCAGAAGAGATTTGCTGGCATATAATTTTTTGTAATATTCCCCTATAATCCTTTGTGTTTCTGTAGTGTTGGTTGTTATTTCTTCCCTTTCATTTCTATATGAGTCCTTTTTTTTTTTTTTTTAAGTTTCTACTTCATTTATTTCTGCTCTAATCTCTATTATCCTTCCTTCTGCTGTTCTGAGGCTTTGTTTGTTCTTCATTTGTTCTTTATCTAGCTCCTTTAGGTTCATTGTTTGAAATTGTTTTTTTGATTCTTAAGGTAGGCCTGTATCATTATAAACTTCCCCCTTTAGCTTTTTTAAATCATTATTATGTTCAATTAGCCAGCATATAGTACATCATTAGTTTTTGATGTAGTGATCAACGATTTATCAGTTGTGCATAATACCCAGTGCTCATCACCACACATGCCCTCCTTAATACCCATCACCGGGCTACCACAAATATCCCTGTACCTAGGCTGGGGAGCAGAGGAGAGAATTGGCATCCTCCAGCAACCCTGCTCTTAGAGAAGTCTCCCAAAGATCCCTGCCCTTCCTGCACCTGTTAAAGACCACCAAATAAAGTTCCTTCGCATACACTCTAGGTGCATCACAAATTGCTGCCTAAATGCTGTATCTTAGCAAATTTGTTTATTATGCTGTCTCTTTATGGCAGAGACTCAGTTTCCTCTTGCCCTCTTGCTGATTTTTTAAGTTCCCAGTGTTAAGCCCCACTGATTGCAGAAACTCACAAATATAAGCCCCTCTAGTTTTCAAAGCCAAATGTTATGGCAAATTTGGAATTTATCTTTCCAGTGCAGGTTCCCCATGCCTGGCGTGCTTAGCATGGGGTCCATTCCTCTCCTCTCTCTGTGCCTATGGTGTACCTCCTTCTCACAGTCTCATGGGTCAGTGTGGTTCCCAACCACAGCTCCACACCTTCTTCTACCTTCAATGTGGTCTCCTCTCTACAATGAATTGTGGAGAGCCTATTTTGCCAGTTCTTAGGTTGTTTTCTGGGATATGCACACTAATGTGGGTGTTGTGTAGGTTTATACATGGGATGAAGTGGGCCTAAGATCTCCCAAATCCATCTTCCCCAGAAATTCCACACATCGATACCTTGAAGCCCTCAAGGAAACACTTCTCACAGTATCTTACCTATATGAAGACTTCAAGAGTAAGTTAAAAATTCTGCAGAAGAGCTTTCTGTTAGCATACGTGGCTGATTTAGTGGATTCAATATCCACCACACTTTCCATAGCATTAAGCTATTTGGAAATAGCTCATTTGAGATCTGAGTGTTTATATCAAAAACAACAGAATTAAGGGTGCCTTGGTGCCTCAGTCAGTTGAGTAGCATACATTTAATTTGGCTCAGGTCTCAGGGTTGTGAGATCAAGCTTCACATCAGGCTCCACACTCAGTGGGAAGTCTGAGACTCTCTCTCTCCTTCTTCTGCCCCTCCCCTTACTTGCTCACTCACCCTCTCGCTCTAAAAATAAATAAATCTTTAAAAACAAACAAACAGGGACGCCTGGGTGGCTCAGTTGGTTAAGCGGCTGCCTTCGGCTCAGGTCATGACCCCAGCGTCCTGGGATCGAGTCCCACATCGGGCTCCTTGCTCAGCAGGGAGCCTGCTTCTCCCTCTGCCTCTGCCTGCCACTCTGTCTGCCTGTGCTCGCTCTCTCTCTCTCTCTGACAAATAAATTTAAAAAAAAAATTTTAATAAAAAAAATAAAAATAAAAACAAACAAACAAAAAAACACAAATCAACAACAACAACAAAAACAGAATTAGAGAAGTCCACATCATGGAGCAGGTTTTTCTGAGGGAAGCAAGAACCCCAGAGCCCCAAATGCTGACGAAGTCAACTCTTGGCATTTTTAATCAGACCTGTTTTTCTTGATGCTCTAGTTCAAGTTACAGAGGTTTTTAATGTTTTGCTTTTAACCCTTCTTATTCCCAGTAAGTCCTGAAATTTGGGTGTGCATGCACATGTCTGTGCAATATCTGAAAAAGGTGAGGTTTTTCAGAAACACCTAGGTTTTATTATACAGAAATAGCCTGTGAGAAAAAACAAATTAGTCTATTCATGTTTCAAAGATCCAACAGAAGTATGCAAAAATCACACTACCCTTTGTACACATCTGCTTAAAAACTGCTTACTGCCCTATGTTCTCTTATGCAGTCTAATTTCTTCTAAAATTTTAAGGTGCATTTTGATCCCCATGGAGATCTTGTTAAATGCAGATTCTAGTTCAGTAGGCCTGCAGCAGAGCCTGATGGGCTGAAGGTGTACATTAAATGGAAGCTACCTGGGCACCTGGGTGGCCAGTTGGTTAAGCAATTGCCTCGGCTCAGGTCATAATCCTGGAGTCCCAGGATCGAGTCCTACATCGGACTTTCTACTCAGCAGGGTGTCTGCTTCTCCCTATGACCCTCTCCCCTGTCATGTTCTCTCTCTCTCACTCTCAAATAAATAAATAAACAAATAAATAAATGGAAGCTACCAGGTGATGCAAATGCTAATGGTCCACAGACCACACTTGAGTAGCAAGGCTCCTAGGAAACAATACTTTCCACCAGCACCAAGTTGACATCATGCTACATGATTTACCTCCTTTTTTTTTCTTTTTTTTTAAAGAATTTAGGGCCAACCACTTTCTGAACATTTCTTCCAGTACATACCACCAAAGTGACAGGGTTAGAAGGAGAGAAATATTTAAAACAAAAAATACAATACATAATGAGAGAAGGAGGAAAAGTAAACCTCAAAAAGCTTCAAGGAAACTCTTGACATTTACTCTGCAAAATATCTCTTTACCTCTGGATTATTAGTCAATAAAGAGCAAAAACTGCATTTTTTTTTGCACTGTTTAAAGTTGGGCTCACCTGGCAAGACAGAGGAAAGCAAAAAATAAGTAATTGGATGCAGTGGGCTCTGAAACTCAGATGCACAGGTTTCCTTTCACCACAACAAATCTACACGTTAATGATTACTAACATTTTTGAATGCCAAGATTCAGTATTTATACCTACCTGGTACATTTATCAAATCATCTAAAAGTTATCAGATATCCTTTGGCCAGTATATTAATTAAATGTATTTTTTGTTAAATTTATTGTATAGTTGGGTTGCCAAGTTGGCTCAGTTCAGCATCTGACTTTGGCTTAGGTCATGATCTCAGGTCCTGGGATGGAGCCCTGGGACATGCTCCCCACTCAGCAGGGAGTCTACTTCTTCCTCTCCCTCTGCCCCTTTTCCCCATTTTACTCATACAAGCACTCTCTATCTCAAATAAAATCAAATCTTTAAAAAAAAAAAGTTACTGTACAATTAAATGGTTTGACTAAGAGAAGCCCTAACACTTTATTTTCTGACTCCATTACTGGAAGCAGAAAAAAATACAGAGCAAAAAAAAGTTGTTCTTATAATTTTAATTATTCAAAATTTGTTTAGACCTACTGTGTACCAAACACACTGCTTCATGCTAAAGATAGCTTTCTACTCCCATGGAGTTTACGGAGAGGAAAACAGAAATGTAAACAATTGCAATGCACTGTATAAATACTATAACAGACATAGAGAGGAAAGAGAGAAAACAGTAAGCATTCCCGAGAGAGAGAATCAGAAAGTCCCAGACGTCCTGAACTTTAAAAGGCAACTTCTGTATTCCTCAGTGTCACTCTCTTCTGAGTCACCCCTCCCCTATCAAGGAAGTGCTTCCACTTGCAGAATCCATGGGTAAACCTGAAAACTCATGGACTTCCAACTTCTCTCCTCAATCCCCACTCAGAACCAGTTGTTTCATCCACACCCCTAGGCAGGTGGCAATGCAGGTTCAGCCTTTTCTTTTTCTTATCTTTTTTTAAAGATTTTATTTATTTATTTGAGAGAGCACAAGCAGAGGAAGCAGCAGGTAGAGGGAGAAGCATGCTCCCCGGTGAGCAAGAAGCCTGAGATTATGACTTGGGATGAAGGCAGACACTTAACAGACTGAACCACCCCCAGGCATCCCCAGCCTTTTCTCTTCAACAGTCAATTCATCATTAAGCAACTTCAATCCTAGTAGGTCTGTTCAGAGAGATATCAATGCATGCTATGTCTTTCTTCTTAGAAGGGAACAAAATTTATCAACATATATTAACCAGTGCAATAAATGTTAATGATGATTTTCCAGGTATATTACACAAAACTGTCTATGATCAAGCTCTTAATTAGAAAAACAGTAAGAAATGCTTCTCAAAATAAAACAATAATTTCCTCACAGCCTTCCTTTCTTCCATTTATGGCTCCTCAAACATAGAAGACCAGACAGGAACTCATTCTCACTGATTCCTGTGAGCAGCAGAGAATTATAGCCAACATGCTTTTAAATCATTCCCTAAATCAACAAAACAATGCTATAGCATCCTCAACTTTCAGCCCCCAGGATCACCTCTCATTGGAATGGTGATTTTGAGCAAGGTCACAGGAATGCCAAATGAAGCAGCTGACACAGATAAAATCCTAAACAAAAGTACTACAGAGTTCACCTGCTGACTTCAGCCAGTTAAGAGAAAGTAATTCTAATCATCTCCGTAACACAGGTGGCTACAGTTCAATCATCCACTGAAGGAGCTGAAATATATGGGGCTTCTCTTTTGAGGTTGTACACATTTTTGTAGGGTTCCATGTAAACTACAGATACAGAACTACAGCTCCAGAAATGATATTGCTTTCTTTTGCAAATAAACTCCATTTTCCTTAAGAGTGAACTAAGTTTTGGTCCTTTTCCATTTGCATTATACAGTGGTTCTAACAGAATAATAGCTGTCATTATTAGCTTGCATTCATTAAAAATGCACAAAAAAGTATATTTTTATAACAACAATTATGTGACACATAGCTGAATTGGGCTTTTATTACTGTTACTGAACAGTAATGATCATTTAATGAGTACTTGCTATATGACAAACACTGACTTAATTACTTTAACTCCACCATTCACTTAATCATCTTTTTTTTTTTAAGATTTTATTTATTTACTTGACAGAGATCACAAGTAGGCAGAGACAGAGGAGGAAGCAGGCTCTCCACGGAGCAGAGAGCCCGATGCGGGGCTCAATCCCAGGACCCTGTGATCATGACCTGAGCCAAAGGCAGAGGCTTTAACCCACTGAGCCACCCAGGTGCCCCTCACTTAATCATCTTAACCCAACAGCATCATCAGTGTCTCCACATTTAACAGAGACAAGAACCAGGATCCAAACTTAGATGGGTTGTATCTCCTTGCCTTAAAATTATCCAATTAGCTTGCCTTCACCATTAGGTTTGGGGGATACTTTCTCAAGTGGGCAGAACCAGAAAACTTTCTCACTACTCTATGATCTCCTATTTTCTCCAGAGAACATCAATTTGGTCTATAATATAAGAGCCTCTTCTTTTTATACCTTAACTTGGCCTGCAGTTAAGAATTTATTCTGTTAAACTGTCAATAATTAATCAATATTTTAGTCAAGAACTTGGATAAGTTGTTTAGAAAACTTGAGGAAGAGAAGTCAGGCAGTTGTTAGCACTATGGGTTCTAACTGTAGCACTTGGATTCAGTGGTCTGATGAGGGAGCAGAAGGCAAGCTAAGGACAAAGCAAAAGCTGACACCCTACAAGTCACCCCCCAACTCCCAGGTGGGATATATGTGACATTCCTTAGGTGTTCCTGGCTGCCCTAAAGCTAAGGGAAGGGGGAAAAAAATGGTTAACTTGTAGAGATTACAGTCCAGCAAGACAGGAGTCTCCTTCAGTTTACATATGTTTTAGTGATTTACAAGGAAAAAAGCATTCTTATCAATAACCTAACTTCCAAAAGGAAAAACTCCCAATTGTCTTAATGTCAATGCTTTACTAAAGGGAAAAACAACCTTAACTTGACCATGACAAGGCCTTCACTATCTTGTAGGTCCTCTCTGGCATACAAAAATTCTCCCGAAAACCTCCCTTCTTCCTTATCCCCAACTCCCAAGTATACAATCAGTGACCCTTTGCAACCCTGGTATAGAAGCTCTACCTATGCATCCTGTCCCCCTGCACTTTAATAAAACCACCATTCTGTACCAAAGACATCTCAAGAATTCCTTCTTGGCTGTCAGCTCCAGAACTCACCCCACCAAACCTCACCTATATGACAAAACTCTGTCAGTCAATTTCCTTGACTTAGGGCCTCTCAGATTTAGCTGTAGAGACCAGCTCTGCTGCTACCTGCCTTCACAGTCCACTTCAGGACCCCAAGGTGATCCACACACCTCCTCGATCACAGCTCCTACTACTTCTCTAATGCATCAATTAATCTCCTGGACAGTAACATCCCTTATTTTTCTGTGTATGCTTACTCAACTTGTCTGTTGTGTCTTAACTTTTCATTTTTATTTCAGTTAATCTCATACCACAACAAGCACCTGGCAGTCAAATCTCTCATGCCTCCTACTCACTTATATATTTTGATTCTGCTTACACTTTATAATACAGGACTCAATGGTATACTTTCACATTGTTTTGAAAAATGAGACCAGCATACAATAGTTTAAAGAGAATTATTTAAATCTATAATATCCACTGGAATATATAAAAAAGAAGCAGTACATATGTATTTACATACAGAACACATTCAGAAGTGAAACACTGAAAAAAAGTTTTTTAAGTAGCAAAACCTTGGGCATATTGAAAGCCCCTCTCTCTCAATAATACTCAGGGTAAAGGAAATAATCACAAGAAAAGGTCACGTCCTTACTATATTTCTATTATTTCTGTTTGGATACTATATTGTTATGTTTAAGAATGGTAATACAAACAAGATATAGACAAAGTTTCATCTATAAATAAAAATAAGAAACAGCCAATTAAGCACTCAGGTATGCCATGCTGACAAAAATATAACTCTCTACCTAGTTAATTATTATTTATTTAAAACCCAGTGGATTACCCTCTCTTATTCATATTCATGGACTTTGTTATTTACAAAATTAACTGAATGAAAAAGGTTACTTAATATTCCACCACTGAGGCTTAAAAATGTTCAGACTGTGAATACCAAAGACAGCAAGGACAGACAAAAACAGAAACACTAGAGAAATTTGAAGTCTGTGGCTCCTACAGTTACAGCAAACATTAAACACATCCTGGACCCAGTCCAATTAACATAAAATCTAATAAAAGCCTAGTAACCTCAGTTCCTATTACGTGATACATCATGTTTACTTTTCAACAAAAGATTACGAAGCATACTAAAAGATAAGAAAAAAAACAGTCTAAAGAGACAAAGCAAGAGTCCAATCCAGACTCAGATGTGGCACAGATTCTGCAATTATCAGGTAAGGAATTTAAAGTAACTTGATTAATATTAATAAAGTAACTTGATTAATGGAAAAAAGCAGACAACATTCAAGAAAAAATGGGTAATAAGCAGAAAGATGAAAACTCTTAAGAGAAAATGAAAAGGAAATGACCTGAATCAAAAACACTATAGCAGAAATGACAAAGAATGCATTTTATGGACTCAGACTCATCAGTAGACTCAACATGATCATGAAAAGAATCAGTGAATGGGAAGATATGTCAACAGAAATTTCCCAATTTAAAATGAAAAAAGAATAAAATAAAATAAAGAAAAATGGGGAAAAATTTAAAAAACAGAATATGGACTGTGGTATAATCACAGAAAGTGTAATACACATGTTACTGGAATACCAGAAGGATCTTAAGAAAAACAGAAAGGAGTAAATGAAACATTTGAAGTAAAAATGGCCAGTGATTTTTCAAATTTAAAGGCAGACATCAAACCACAGATCCAGAAAGCTCAAAGAGCACCAAGCAGGATAAATCCAAAATCTACACCTAAGCATACCATATTCAAACTACAAAAAAATTTTTAAATTGAAAACTTTGAAAGAAGCCAGAGAAGGATTATCAGGAGGATTATATATTACTTACAGAGAAACAAGAATAAAAATTTTATCATATATCTCTTCAGGAATGATAAGAAAATGGAGTGAAATATTAAAGTATTGAAAGTAAAAGACCACTAAACTAGAATTCTGTATCAAGTGAAATTATCCTTCAACAGGAAATATTAATAAAGGTTTTCTCAAACAAAAACTGAAATATTGTGTCATCAGTAGATCTGCCTTGCAAGAAATGTTTAAAGTTTTTTAGTCCTACAGAAAGAAAGAAACTACAGAAAGGAATAAATTAACATAATATAAAATTTTTATTCTTCTTCTGCTTAATTCATCTAAATCAAAACAATGATTTGTTCTAAGTAAAAACAGCAGCAGTGTATTGGTGGTTACAGTATGCAGATATGTGAAATTGAATGACTGAATTTCCTATTATAAAAGACAAGAAGGAGGAATTGAGAATACTTAGATAGATATAAGGTAACTACCCTACAGTAAGGCAGCATAGTGATATTTGAAAGTGGACTAGATTAACTGTAATGTATACTTCAAATTCCAGAACAACCATTATAAAAACACTACAAAGAACCGTAACAGTTATAAGAGAGAGGAGAGAAAATGGGCTCATATAAACTCCCAAAATATCTGGAGATTAAACACATTTCTAAATACTACAAGTCACAGAAGTCACAAGAGAAATTTAAAAATACTTTCAACTAAATGACAAGGAAAAGACAACCTATTAAAAATTGTGGAATCAAATAAAAACTGCTTTCAGAGAAATCTATACCATTTAATGCAAATATTAGATAAGAAGAAAGATCTGAGTGGCGCCTGGGTGGCTCAGTGGGTTAAAGCCTCTGCCTTCAGCTCCAGTCATGATCCCAGGGTGCTGGGATCCAGCCCCTCATCGCATCGGGCTCTCTGCTCAGCAGGAAGCCTGCTTGCCTCTCTGCCTATCTCTGTCTGTGAAATAAATAAATAAAATCTTAAAAAAAAAAAGAAGATCTGAAATCAATAATCTAAGCTTCCACTTCAGAAAATGAGAGAAAGAACAATATAAGCTCAAATCAAACAGAAGATAAGATACAATCACAATAGAAATCAGTAAAATTAGAAATAGGAAATCAGTAAAATTAGAAATAGGAAAAAATAGAAATAGGAAATCAATAAAGAAAAAAACCAATAAAACCAAAAGTTGGTTTTTTGAGAGGATCAATAAAATTACTATATCTGTAGCTAGGATAACAGAGAGAGAGCAGGAGCGAGAGAGAGAGAAGACACAGTTTACCATATCAGAAATAAAGAAGGGCCATCAATACTACTAACATGGACGTTAAAAGGAAAATGAATTATAACATTATAATTATAGCTATATAATTATGAACAACTCTAGGCCTACAAATCTGATAATTTAAATGAGGTTCACTATTTCCCTGACACAAACTACCAAAACTCACACAAGGAGAAATAGATAATCTGAACAGATCAATATATACTAAAAATATTAAATCAATAATTAAAAATCTACCAAAATAAAAAAGCAAGCAAGCAAGTAAGCAAGCAAGCATCATATCTAAGTGGTTTCACTGGTGGATTCTAGCAAATATTTAAGGAAGAAATGATAACATGTCTCTACAAGTTCTTCCAGAAAAAAGAGACTAAGAGAATACTTCCTAAGTCATTTCATGAGGCCAACACTACCCTAAAACCAAAACTAAACAAAGACATAACAGGAAAGGAAAACTACTCACAAAGTCTCCATGAATATAGATACTAAAGTCCTTAACAAAATATTAGAAAATCAAATCCAACAATTACAAACAAAAACTTGGGATTTACCTTAGGTATGTAAGACTAGTTCAACATTCGAAAATCAATTAATGTGATCTATCATCACATCAACATTCTAAAGAAAAATTATATGATCATATCAATAGATGAAGAGAAAGCAGGTGACAAAGCCCAACAGACATTCATAATAAAAACTCAATATACTAGGAATAGAGGGGAACATCCTCAACTTGTTAAAGAACATCTATAAAAGATCTATGCTAAGGGGCGCCTGGGTGGCTCAGTGGGTTGGGCCGATGCCTTCAGCTCAGGTCATGATCCCACGGTCCTGGGATCGAGGCCCACATCGGGCTCTCTGTGGCAGGGAGCCTGCTTCTCTCTCTCTCTCTGCCTGCCTCTCTGTCTACTGTGATCTCTGTCTGTTAAATAAATAAATCTTTAAAAAAAAAAAAAAATCTATGCTAACATCATAGTTAATGGTGAGAAACTAAAAATTTCCCCCTAAGACTGGGAAAACTTTAAGAATGTCCTTCTCACCACTTTTCAATACCATACTGAAAACCCTAGTTAATGCAGTAAGACAAGGAAAGGAAATAAAAAATTAGGATTAGGAAGGAAGAAACAAAAATGTCTTTGTTCACAAATGACAGGATTGTCTATGTAGAATGTCCCAAAGAATCAAAAGACTCCTAGAGCTACTAAAACATTATAGCAAGATTTCAGGACATAAGGTTAATAAATTAAAAAATCAACTGTTATCTTCTGTGTCAGCAATGAACAATTAGATTTTGAAATTAAAAACATAATAGCTGTGCTTGCTTCAGCACCACATATGCTAAAAACATAATAGCACTTAACATTAGCACCAAAATGATAAAATACTGGATTTTTAAATATGTACAAGATCTAAATGAAGAAAACCACAAAACTCTGATGAAGAATATCTTAAATGGAGAAATATTCTATGTTCATGGATAAGAAGACTCAATACTGTCAAGATGTCAGTTCTTCCCAACTTAATCTATAGTTTTAGTACAATACCGATCAAAATATCAGCAAGTTATTTCATGGATACTAAAAAATTCTAAAATTTATAAGGAAAGGCAACAGACCCACAAGAACCAACAAAATATTGAAAAAGAAGAATATAGTCTGAAGACTAATACTATCTAACTTCAAGAGAGTATAAAGAAATAATCCAAACTGTTCTATAATCTAAAGTAATCAAAACTGATGTATTTGCAAAAGACAAATAAATCAATGAAACAGAAGAAAAAGCTCAGAATGGACCCACTCAAATAATTCAAATAATATTTGATGAAGGAAAAAAGGTAATTCAATGAAGAAACTTTTTTTTAAATAAATGATGTTCAAACAACTGGATATTCAAATGCAAAAAATGAATCTACACATATACCTTTGCAAAAATTAACACAAAATGCATCACAAACCTAAAAGAGCAAATGTAAAACTATAAAACTCCCAGAAGATAAGGTAGGAGAAAGCATAGTTAGCAATGATGTTTTAGATCCAACACCAAAAAGCACAATCCATGAAAAAAAATTCTAAGTTGAACTTCATTAAAATTAAAAACTCTGCTCTGAAAGACACTGTTTAGGAGAGTAAAAAAAGGAGCACCTGGGTGGCTCACTCGGTTAAGGGTCTGCCTTCAGCTCAGATCGTTATCCTAGGGTCCTGAGAAGGAGCATTGTGTTGGGTTCCCAGCTCAGTGGTGAGATTCCTTCTCCCTCTCCCTCTGCCCACACTTCCCCCCACCCCCACTCATGCTTATTTTCTCTCTCAAATAAATAAATAAAGACTTAAAAAAAAAAGGAGAGTGAAAAAAATAAGACAGACTGGAAGAAAAGACATATCTAAAATATACAAAGAATTCTTAAAATTCCCAATAGAAAACAACTCAGCTAAAAAATGGGCCAAAGGAGGAGGCTGGGGCAAGATGGCGGAGAAGTAGGAGACCCTGTTTTAGCCAGTCCCCTAAAGTGAGTTAATTATCTAACAGAACACTCTGAACACCCATAAAATCTGCCTGAGATGTAGGATTATACACTTCTGGATCTCTATAGGAGCAGAAGACTCCAGTGAAAAGGTAAAGCAGAGTGGGAATCGGACTGATATCGGAGGATAAACAGAAGGGGGAAGGAGCCACCAGAAGTGACCCATTGGAAAGTAATACCCCAAAACAAGAGTGCCCTGTGATTGGAGACCAGCATTAAGTTGGAGTCCGGTTAAAAGCACCCAAAAACAACAAAATATCTTAAGGGGCAACTGGTGGAATCGGGCGGTCATGGGAATGGGCCTAAGCCCACAGACCCAGGACAGCCACCGCCAGCAACCACCCATGCCAGAGAGAGTGCAGTGAAGCCTCCACACTGTGGGCCCTGAGTCCCGCTGTTTGCACCAGCGCTGGGCTAGGCACACTTCCCACTGGCACGCATGACAGAGTCTGGTGTGGACGCCAGCCAGTGCTCTCTGGAACCATAGCCTTTTGCAGTCTCCACACTTACTGCATGCTCGGGACCTGAACCGAGCTCCCCACCCTCCCCTGAGAGAGTTCCATGTGGGTGCTAGCCCATGGTCTATAGGACCATCCGAGAGTCTAAACTCTCCCAGCCCAGGCTTGAAAATCTCAGCGCTATCTCTGGTTGGGATCTCTCAGATGGTCTGGACCCCAGACAGCAGTCCCAGCAAAGGGAGCCACTGGAAGCAAGACCCCTGGACCAATATCACTTGCGGTTTTAGTAGCACAGGGGTGCAGAGACAAGCGGGTGCTTTGAATGACCCCAGAGACGGTGGATGAGGACAAGCACTGCCTGTGGGAGGGTGCACGGCTCAGCGAAGTTTGCACAAGGGGAGGCTATGTGCTCTAGACCACCCAGAGGGGAGCAGACTGAGGCTTCTCTCTCAGACAGAAGTCTGGGTGCAGTTTGCTTTCCACTAAACCTCCAAAAAGCCTCAAAAAGCCACCAAAGAACCAAAAACTTCCAGAGAACAAAAGCTTGGAAAACTGGTTTCCACAGAGTGCAGCCCCTTGATGGGGAGCAGAAGGACTCAACCCAAGCAGACTGACTGAAAAGCAATGCAGCAGGCGTTGAAAGCCAGAAAGCCAGGGGAAAGAATGAGGAGACAACCACCACAGGGTCCCCATAAAACTGTAAAACCCCAATATCAGGGGAAAAGAAAATATTAAGCTCCCAGTATTGCCCTAAAACCTATATTTCATATATACAACTTTTATATATTTGTTGGATATATAAGTTGTATATTTCATAGATACTTTTATTTCTAATTCGTTCTCACTATTCTCATTATTTTTAAAAATTTTTAACCTATTTACCATTACAAGAGGTTCAATATAACAAATTCCATAATAAGCTTTTAACTTGAACTTTTTTCATACATATACCTGTTTTTCTTTTACTTTTCTATTTTTCTTAATATTCATATCGATATAAGTTTCAAAGTAATCCATTTTCCCTAACCAATACTAAACCAGTTTTTTTTTTAATATTTTATTTATTTACTTGACAGAGAGAGATCACAAGTAGGCAGAGAGGCAAGCAGAGAGAGAGAGAGGAGGAAGCAGGCTCCCTGCCAAGCAGAGAGCCCAATATGGGGCTTGATCCCAGGACCCTCAGATCATGACCTGAGCCGAAGGCAGAGGCTTAACCCACTGAGACACCCAGGTGCCCCTATAAACCAGTTTTAATCTCTCTTTCTCTCCGGAAAGTTGAGTCTTTTAACAAAGATATCAAGATACACCCAGGAAGAATAAAATACCCTTCCTCGCCCACACTGAGGATTTATAACCATCCTCCCATCTTTTTCTTCTGTCATTGTTTCTGTGTATTTGTTTTTGTTCTGGTATTATATAAATCTTATACTTAGAGTTCATTTTAGCTGGGTTCTATTTTTTTTCCTGTCATTTACTTTTGTCAGTCATTTTGTTTGTCCGTTGTTGTTTTTATACCTTATAAATCTTACCTTTGGGGCCTATTCTAGCTAAGTCTTCCCTTTTTTTTTTTTCCCCTGTCTCTCTCTTACTCTCTCTATCTCTTTTTTTTTTTCTTTTTTCTTTCTTTTCGGTGGTGACTTCCAATTGCTCATAAGTATTCCAGGATGCACCTTGCCTGGATAATGGTTGATATATTCAGCTACACATCCAGTCAACCACTTCTCACCAAAATGACTAGGAGGAGGAATGCCCAACAGAGGAAAAATTCAGAGACTGTGCCCTCTCCATCAGAGCTATTAGATATGGACACCAACAGTATGTCAGAAAGGGAATTAAGGCTAACAATTATCTGGGCAATGGCTAGGTTGGAGAAAACCGTTAATGACAACAGGGAATCAATTAGGGAAGAAGTGAAAGATGCCTGAGAGGATGTAAAAAATGCTATCAATGAGAACCAATCTAATCTAAATTCTCTAACAGCTAGGGTAAGCAAGGCAGAAGACAGAACTAGTAATCTAGAAGAAAAACTGATAGAAAAAAGGAACAGGAGGAGGCCTTGAACAAACAGCTTAGAAGCCATGAAAACAGAATTAGGGAAATAAATGACGCCAAAACATTCCACCCTCAGAATTATTGGGAACCCTGAGCGGGAGGAGAAAGAAAGAAGACTAGAAGATATCGTTGAACAAAATCTCTGTGAAAATTTTCCCAATCTGGGGAATGGAGCCAGTGTTCATGTTCTAGAGGCAGAAAGATTACCCACCAAGATCAATGAATCTAGAAAGATCTTGAGACACTTGATTGTGAAACTAATGAATCATAATTTTAGACAGGGGCTCTTGAGAGCAGCTAAGGGGAAAAGATTCCTTATGTACAGAGGAAGGTCCATCAGAATAACACCAGACCTGTCCTCAGAAACCTGGAAAGCCAGAAAGGGCTGGAAAGACATATTCAGGGCACTAAATGAGAAAAACATGCAGCCAAGAATACTTTATCCAGCAAGACGGACTTTCAAAATGGATGGAGAGGTAAAGAGCTTCTAAGACCAGCAAAGTATAAAGAGAATGTGACCACCAAGCAGGCACTACAAGAAATATTAAAGAGGGGGTCTATAAAAGAAGAAAGAACCCAAGAGTGTCATAGATCAGAAATTTACAGAGACAATCTATAGAAACAAGGATTTCACAGGCAACATGTTGTCAATAAAAATGTATCTTTCAATAATCACTCTAAACATGAATGGCCTAAATGCTCCCATAAAAAGGTACAGGGCTATAGATTGGATAAAATGACAGGGCCCATCCATATGTTGTCTACATCCAGACTGAAAGTGAAGGAATGGAGAAGCATCTTTCATGCCAATGGGCCTCAAAAGAAACCGATTCTCATAACAGATAAATTAGATTTTAAACTAAAGACTGTAGTCAGAGATAAAGAAGGATACTACATCATTCTTAAAGGGTCTATCCACCAAGAAGATCTAACAGTTGTAAATATTTATGCCCCCAGTAAGGGAGCAGCCAACTACATAAGACAACTGTTAATTAAGATAAACAGTCATATTTATATGAATATATTAATAGTAGGGGATCTTAACATACCCTCTCAGTAACAGACAGATCATCCAAGCAGAAAATCAATAAAGAAACAAGACCATTGAATGACACACTGGACCAGATATACCTCATAGATATATACAGAACATTCCACCCTAAAACAACAGAATACTCATTCTTCTTGAGTGCACATGGAACTTTCTCCAGAATAGACCACATACTGAGTCACAAATCAGGGCTCACGTGATACCAAAAGATTGAGATTCTTCCCTGTATATTCTCAGACCACAGTGATTTGAAACTGGAACACAACCACAAGAAAAAGTTTGGAAGGAATTCAAACACTTGGAAGCTAAAGACCACCTTGATTAAGAATGCTTAGATCAATCAGGAAATCAAAGAAGAACTTAAACAATTCATGGAATCCAACGAGGATGAAGACACTTTTGTCCAAAACCTATGGGATACAGCAAAGGCAGTCCTAAGGGGGAAATACACAGCCATCCAAGCCTCCCTCAAAAAAAAATGAAAAATCCAGAATACACCAGCTCTCTTTACACGTTAAAGAACCGAAGAAAGAACAACAAATTAAGCCAACCCCACACACAAAAAGAGAAATAATCAAGATTAGAACAGAAATCAATGAGATAGAAACTAGAGATAAAGTAGAACACATCAATGAAACTAGAAGCTGGTTTTTTGAAAGAATCAATAAGATCGATAAGCCACTGGCCAAACTAATCCAAAAGAAAAGACAGATGACCCAAATTTATAAAATTATGAATGAAAAGGGAGAGATCACGACTAATACTAAGGAAATAGAAACAATCGTAAGAAATTATTATCAACAGTTATATGCCAATGAGTTAAGCAACCTAGACGAAATGGATGCACTCCTGGAAACCTATAAACTTCTAAAACTGAATCAGGAAGAAATTGACAACCTGAATAGACCAATATCTAGTAACAAATTTGAAGCAGCAATCAAAAACCTCCCAAAAAACAAGAGCTCAGGACCTGATGGATTCCCTGTAGAATTCTACCAAACATTCAAAGAAGAATTAATACCCATTCTCCTGAAGCTGTTTCAAAAAATAGAAGCAGAAGGAAAACTTCCAGACTCTTTCGATGAAGCCAGCATTACCCTGATACCCAAACCAGGCAAAGACCCCACCAAAAAGGAGAATTTCAGACCAATATCCCTGATGAATATGGATGCTAAGATTATCAACAATATCCTAGGTAATAGGATCCAACAGTACATTAAAAAGATTATCCACCATGACCAGGTGGGATTTATCCATGGGATGCAAGGGTAGCTCAATATTCACAAATCAATCAGATAGAACAAATCAATAAGAGAAGAGAGAAGAACCACATGGTCCTCTCAATTGATGTAGAAAAATCATTTGACAAGAAACAGCATCCGTTCATGATTAAAACGCTTCAAAGTATAGGGATAGAGGGAACACTCCTCAACTTCATAAAATCTATCTATGAAAAACCCACAGAAAATACCATCCTCAATGGGGAAAAGCTGACATCCTTCCCTTTGAGATGAGGAACACGAGAAGGATGCCCACTCTCACCACTGTTGTTCAACGTAGTACTAGAACTCCTAGCAACAGCAATCAGAAAACAAAAAGAAATAAAAGATATTCAAATTGGCAATGAAGAAGTCAAACTCTCTCTCTTCGCAGATGACATGATACTTTTTATGGAAAACCCAAAAGACTCTACCCCCAAACTACTAGAACTCATACATCAATTCTGTAATATGGAAGTATACAAAATCAATGTACAGAAATCAGTTGCTTTTCTTATACATTAACAATGAAAATACAGAAAGGGAAATGAGAGAATTGATTCTACTTACTATAGCACCAAGAACCATAAGATACCTGGGAATTTAAAACTAACAAAAGAGGTACACAATCTGTACTCAAGGAGCACATAACAACACTTATGAAAGAAATTGAAGAAAACACAAAAAGATCAAAGACCATTCCATGCTCATGGATCGGAAGAATAAACATTGTTAAAATGCCTATACTACCTAGAGCAATCTATACTTTCAATGCCATCCTGATCAAAATTCCACCGGCATTTTTCAAATAGCTAGAACAAACAATCCTAAAATTTATATGGAACTAAAAGAGACCCCGAATTGTTAAGGAAATGTTGAAAAAGAAAAACAAAACTGGGGGGCATCACACGTTGCCTGATTTCAAGCTTTACTACAAAGCTATGATCACCAAGACAGCATGGTACTGGCACAAAAACAGACACATAGACCAGTGGAACAGAGTAGAGAGCCCAGATATGGACCCACAACTCTATGGTCAAATACTCTTTGACAAAGCAGGAAAAAAATCCAGTGGAAAAAAGATAGCTCTTCAATAAATGGTGCTGGGAAAATTGGACAGCTATGTGTAGAAGAATGAAACTCGACCATTCTCTTACCCCATACACAAAGATAAAACTGAAATGGATAAAAGATCTAAATGTGAGGCAGGAATCTATCAAAATCCTAGAGGAGAACATAGGTAGTAACCTCTTCGACATCAGCCACATCAACTTCTTTCAAGATGTGTCTCCAAAGGCAAAGGAAACAAAGGGAAAATGAACTTTTGGGACTCCATCAAGATCAAAAGCTTCTGCAAAGCAAAGGAAACATTCAACAAAACAAAGAGACAACCCACTGAATGGGAGAAGAAATTCCCAAATGACGCTGCCCACAAAAGGCTGATATCCAAGATCTATAAAGAACTCCTCAAACTCAACACAAAAAAAAACAGATAATCATGTCAAAAAATGGGCAGAAGACATGAACAAACACTTCTCCAATGAAGACATGCAAATGGCTAAAAGACATATGATAAAATGTTCATCATCATTAGCCACCAGGGAAATTCAAATCAAAATTACACTGAGGGGGCACCTGGGTGGCTCAGTGGGTTAAAGCCTCTGCCTTCGGCTCAGGTCATGATCCCAGGGTCCTGGGATCGAGCCCCACATCAGGCTCTCTGCTCAGCAGGGAGCCTGCTTCCCTTCCTCTCTCTCTGCCTGATTCTCTGCCTACTTGTGATCTCTGTCTGTCAAATAAATAAATAAATAAATAAATCTTTAAAATAAAAAAATAATAAAATAAAAATAAAGCCCATGTTTAAAAAAAAAAAAAAAA
>PISX010010553.1:0-69759 GCA_004024625.1 Mellivora capensis
TACTGTCAATTTTTGTATCTGAAAGCCCTGCTACCATAGGCTTTGGAGGATGCAGTGATAAATCAGGCAAGGTATTGTCTTGCAAGAGCTTGTAGTTAGGGAGATAAGATAAAGAATGTAACAGAGGAATGAACCCAGATGAAACAAGAGTGCTAAGAGAATTTGGAGAAGGGAGTAAGGTGCATCCAGGCATCAGATCAAAGACAAATGCTGTTTAAACAGAAAGCTCTATCTTGTTTACATTTAATGATCTCAAATAGATGTTGTGAACCAAATCAGACAAATTCCCCACCAACCTGGTTAGTCACTTTAGCTCATTTGAGATGAAGTCACAGCAAAGGACAACCACAGCTTTGTGCACATTGCGAAGGGATTCACACAAAGACATCTCCATGCCAGTTCTCCCCAAGACTGGCTGGCCAACGGGCATAAACATGAGAGTCGGCACACATCTCCAGCCAACCTGGGCATTCAATACTCTTTTTGTTTTTGCAAAGTCTTGAACAAGGAGCCTTCCCTGAACCCTTGTCATTCTGCTGTTCAGCCTGATAGAAATGAGTGACCTCCCCCTCTTGCTTAGTAATGGCAGTTCTCTGCCAAGATAAGGTCATACAAGAGGAGATAATTATTACCTAATAAATAGCTTGTCCAACTCAATATTAATCATGAATGAGTTATGTGAACTGCTTAGAGAACTATCCCCTTCTACAGCCAGTAGAAGTCCTTGTATACATTTTCTCTTTCAGTATAACAATTATCAATGATCAACAAAGGGTCGTTTCCATAAAATATTGCTTGAAAACAGCCCATTGAACCCCTCTCTGAATACTTCCCACTACCACCATCTCCCTCATCCCACCCCTCACACCAGAAAGGCCTATTTCTCATTCTAGACAGGCCTGTTTATCAGCTTCTCCATAAGTTCACTGTGTCTCAGTCTTCAAAATAAAATGGCAGAGCTGGTGGACAGAAAGCAAAGTTAGTCAAATCCAAACACAGCACAGAGGATTTTAAACAGACCTAATCCATAGTATCTCAAATAAAGGAAAATAAGCAATCTTTCAGATCAACATTACTAACTAGTAGACTGATTAACCACATTAAAAGATGGAATATTTTCCTAGTTACAAGGCTGCGCAGAAGGCACATTTTATTTTATTTTTTTTAAGATTTTATTTATTTGAGAGAGATCACAAATAGGCAGGAGCGGGGGGAGCAGGCTCCCCGCTGAGCAGGGAACCCTATGTGGGGCTCAATCCCAGGACCCTGAGATCATGACCTGAGCTGAAGGCAGAGGCTTTAACCCACTGAGCCACCCAGGCACCCCAGAAGGCATATTTTAAAAAATTAAGAATTCTTAGCTAAGGGCTAGTTAATTCCCATTTATTCAATGAAATGAAATAGACAAGAATCAAATAAACAGAGCATTTACATTTTTCTAAGTGCTCTAAAGGAAATAAATGGGATGGAATAAAAAGAATGGTCTGTAAAGGACAGGAAGACAAATGGGAAGTAGAAGTAGAAAAGACAGAGTCGACAAAGCCTCAGAAGGAACACAACGTTTGAGCTGAAACCTGAAAGGTGAGGATGAACCAGCCATGCAGAGAATCAGCTAGACAGAGGGAGCGCGTGTAAACTCTCAGAGACGGACGAGAGTTTAGTGCGTTAAGGATATGTAAAGGGATGGCGGTGTTAGTTAATGCTATGGGGGGTAATTATTTAGCAGTATATAAATGTATAAAGTCAACATGTTGTACCTTAAATTTACACGTTATATATCAATTATGTTTCAATAAAACTGGGGACAAAATTGAGACAGGAAGCCATAATGGGTAGAGTAGAGTGGAATGGGCAGGTTGGAGTGCTGAGATAAAGTTGGAAAGGTATGCTAGATCCAGTTTGGATTTTATTTTAAAAGCTAATGGAGGGGCGCCTGGTTCAGATGGTTCAGATGGTTAATCGTCTGCCTTCAGCTCAGGTCATGATCCCAAGGTCCTGGGATGGGGTCCTGCATTAGGTTCCCTATACATCGAGGTGTCTGCTTCTCCCTCTCCCCCTGCACCTCCCCCTGCTTGTACTGTCTCTCTCTCTCAAATGAATAAATAAAATATTTTTTAAAAAGCAAATGGAACACCAGAT
Organism: Mellivora capensis; assembly: GCA_004024625.1. Lineage (NCBI taxonomy): Eukaryota > Metazoa > Chordata > Mammalia > Carnivora > Mustelidae > Mellivora > Mellivora capensis. The sequence goes on from PISX010010553.1 coordinate 2,140, forward strand.
ACAAAAATTAATTCAAAATGGATCAAATACCTATGCATAGGAACTAAAACTATAAAATTCTTAGGAAAAAAAAATTGGAAAAAAGCTCCATGACATCAGATCTGGCAATGATTTCTTGGATATGACACCAAAAGCACAAGCAACAACAACAACAACAAAAATAGATAAATTAGACTTCAGCAAAATTGAGAAATTTTGTGCATCAAATGACACTATTTAAAAGGTAAAAAGAGGGGCGCCTGGGTGGCTCAGTCGTTAAAAAGTAAAAAGGTACTCTATAGACCGGGAAAAAGTATTTGCAGATCATATACTTGATAAGAGATTAATATCTAGAATATACAAAGAACTTCTATAACTCAGTGACAAAAACCAGACAACCTGATTCGAAAATGGCCAGAACACTTGAATAGACATTTCTCCAAAGAAGATATATAAATGGCCAATGAGCACATGAAAAGAGGCTCAAAATCATCAATCATTATGAAAATTCAAATGAAACTACAATGAGATACCACTTTACATTTATGAGGATGGCTATTATTTTACAAAGAAAAGGAAAGGAAAGAACAAGTCTTGGCAAGAATGTGAAGAAATTGGAACCCATGAATATTGCTGGTGCGGATGTAAAATGGTGCAGCCACAGTGGAAAACTGCATGGTGGTTCCTCAAAAAAATTAGAGATGGAGACGAGAAGGGAGTTGAGGGAAATTGGAGGGGGAGATGAACCATGAGAGACTATGGACTCTGAAAAACAACCTGAGGGTTTTGAAGGGGCAGGGGGTGAGAGGTTGGGGGAGCCAGGTGGTGGGTATTATGGAGGGCACGCATTGCATGGAGCACTGGGTGTGGTGCAAAAACAATGAAAAAAATAAATTAATTAAAAAATAAATTAGAGGACGCCTGGGTGGCTCAGTTGGTTGGACGACTGCCTTCGGCTCAGGTCATGATCCCGGAGACCAGGGATCAAGTCCCGCATCGGGCTCCCAGCTCCACGGGGAGTCTGCTTCTCCCTCTGACCTTCTCCTCGCTCATGCTCTCTCACTGCCTCTCTCTCAAATAAATAAATAAAATCTTTAAAAAAAAATAAAAATAAAAAAATAAATTAGATACGGAATTACAATATGATCCAGCATCCCACTTCTAGGTATATACCCAAAAGAACTGTAAGCAAGGACTTGAATAGGTATTTGTACACCAATATTCTGACAGTATCATTCATAATAGCCAAACAGTAGGAACAGTCCAAATGTCCAACAGAAAAATGGATGAACAAATGTGTTATAAACACACAAAGAACATTATTCAGCTTTAAAAAAATGAAATTCTGATAATATGCTACAACATGCATGAAACTGGAAATCTTATACTGACTGTAATAAGCCAGACACAAATACTGTATTTTATTTTTTGAGGTACCTAGAATAATCAAATTCATAGGCACAGAAAGTAGAAGAGTAGTTATCAGGGGCTGGGTGGAGGGGAGAATTTGGATTTATTATTTAATACATACAGAGTTTCAGTTTGGCATTATTAAAAAGTTCTGGAGATGGATATGATGGTGGTTATACAATAATGTAAATGCACTTAATGCCACTGAATTACACACTTAAAAATGGTTAAAATGGTAAGTTTTGTGATACATATATTTTATTAAAATTTTAAAAACCTATTGGAAGATATTGAAGAGTATTAAGCAGTAATTCTCATGATCTGATTATATTTGTAGAAACCATCTGTCTTATGAATGTCAGACTTTTGAAGTGGAGTAACAAGATAGAAATAGATGTAGGAGGGCGCCTGGGTGGCTCAGTCAGTTAAGCAACTGCCTCCAGCTCAAGTCATGATCCCAGAGTCCAGGGATCGAGTCCCGCATCAGGCTCCCAGCTCCACGGGAGTCTGCTTCTCCCTCTCACCTTCTCCTTGCTCATGCTCTCTCACTGTCTCCCTCTCAAATAAATAAATAAAATCTTTAGAAAAAAAAAGAAATAGATGTAGGAGATGACGGGTTAGTGACAGTGGCTATGTAGTAATAAAATGGACAGATTTGAGATTCTGACGATAGAACTATGAAGTTAGATGACAAGCTAGATATGGGATGTAACAAAAGGATAAATCAAGAATGACACCTAAGTTCTTGGCTTGGACAACTGAGTGGTACCCATAATAATATAGTGGAAACCTCAAAAAGTCCATGTTTAGAATGAAGGGAAGTCATGAGTGGTGTTTCACAGGTTAATTTCAAGACACTTACTTTGTCATCAAAATGGAGCTATTGAGTAGCAAGTAAAGTATATGAGCCTGAGACTAAGAGAAGTCAACACCGTCCCATCTCAGTGACCATGCTGATGGTATTTAAAGTCATCATACTGGATAAAACCAGAGAGAGAGAGACTAAGAGAGACACAGAAAGAGAAGAAGGAGCAGAAGAGAAGACAGATGAGAGAAAGAGAAACTAGAGAAAGAACAGATCCAAGGAATGAGTTCTGGTCCACTTGGACATTAAAGGTTTCAGGGAAGGAGGGGCGCCTGGATGTCTCAGTCGGTTAAGCCTCCGACTCTTGATTTCAGCTCAAGTCAGGGTCTCAGGGCCATGGGATCGAGTCCCACATCAGGCTCCACCAGGGAGTCTGCTCGAGATTCTCTCTCTCCTTCTGCCCCTTCCCCCATTCGTTCACTCTCTCTCTCCCTCTCAAATAAATAAATAAATCTTAAAAACAAACAAAAACTTCAGTGAAAGAGGCAAAGAAGACTAAGACTGAGCAGTCAGGAGGCTTGCAAGAGGGGAAGTGGACAGCAGGTGGTTGGACCCCAAAGAAGAAAATGCTACAAGTGGGAGGGAATTGTCCATTTTCCCATGAAGGGAAAGCAGAAATGCCCTTAGCCCTGTATGACCCACTCTTCTCCAGTCCATGGACCTCATCTTCTACCACTCCTCTCATGCTAGGCTTCAGTCTCCTTCCTCTTCCCAAACCAAACCACTTTGTTCTGTCTTAGAGTCTTTATATTTGCTATTCCATTTTCCATGTTGTTCTTATAAATCTTAATATGGACTTCCCTTATCATTCACATCTCTGCTTAAATATTATTTCTTCAGAGACGCTTTTCTTGACTCACTAGGATAATTCCATCTCAGCCCAATTTCCCCAAGTCCCTATCTGGCTCTTCACGCCAATGTATTTTCCTCATAGAACATAATCACTATCTGAAACTACACTGTTCATCTGTTTGTCTTACTGATTATGTGTATCCACTCTCTCCCCTCTAATGTACAAGGAAGAGGCTTGATCTATCTTTTTGTCTTTGTATCTGTAGAAACCAGCAATAGCGAATATTCAACAAGTATCTGTTTCATGAATGAACAAATGTGTGCAAGTAGAGGGAGATATAAGGATTTACTGATGAAAATGCAAAGCAGGTTCACTCTCTTCTTGGTCACTTTTGACCCAAGGTTATGGACTGAGAATTAGTCTGTAAGAGAGGTATGTTTTGGGAAAGGAAGGTTAGGAAAATGGAAAAGTAGAACGGTTCAAAATTGTTAAGTGAGCAATTGAGTTTTGTGCTTACAAGTTCAAAGTGAATTTACTCAATAAATGACTGCCTGGTCTGGACCAGACCCTGTGCCAGTTGCTTGTGACTTAGCAGGGGAAAAGTCTGGCCAAGACAGTTGACTTTATATCCCAGACTTGACAGTGTTGTAGGGAGTGTCCTTTCCCCCCAACTTCTAGAAGATGTGCTAATGGTAGTGACAGGAGTTGAATTTACTCGAGTCCAACTCTCATTTTCTGAGCACCTACATGGCTCAAAAACATTTTACTCAGCACTGTAGGATTATGTTCACTGCTCCTGCCCTCACAGATACTACAAACTACTTAGGGAAGCTCAACATTTAGATAGGTCAGTACACATGGCCTACAGCTGGAGACCTTGAGCACCAGGTTGAGACAAAACTATTGGATAAAATCCTTCAATGGATGTTCTTTGAACTAGTCTTTTGACTTCCTCTTGGAAAGAGCTTTATTTCCTTTTTAAAATTGTTCTTCCCTAGAAGGACTAGATTAGGACTGCCCAGAAGAAGCACCTGTGTAGAGAAAGCAGCCTTTACAGGAAGTAATCAACCAGCACCTGTTTGGTTGCAAGAAACAGAAAACCCAATGCAAACTGCACAGGAAATAAGTATATTGCCTGCCTCCATGCATGTCTAAAGATAGATTCAGGTGCTGTTTGATCAGGATTCCGGCATAGTCTTGTTGTTCTCTCTGTTCTACCTTCATCCTCAGGCTAAACTCCTCTAAGACAAGATGGACAGATAGTTGTATCTGTCCCAGGCCTCCAATATCCACATCACCCCATCTTAGAGGAGACGGAACTTTTAATTCTCCAACCACCAAAAGCCTTCCATTCTAATTAACCCAACTTCGTTCTCTCACCCCTCACAACCAATCACTGAGACTAGGGCAATGTCAAGGGCTGACTGGACTGGGTTTAGAAATAGGAAGGTAATCTCTAAGCCAGTCACCATGGCAACAGGAACATGATTTTGCTGATTGGTTTAGGTCAGTCAGGACCTCCTCCACCTTCGGCTGAGCGTTGGGGTGATCAGGAGTCAATCCCACGGATGAACATGGTGTTAGGAAGCTGCAGAGGGAGTGGGGAGAGGTTGACAGAAAGGAAACCAATCATGTACATGACAGCTAGACCCTCCAGAACCTGAAAGATTCAGACTCATTCACTAAAAGAAGGCAATAATACGGTAAGTGATATCTGGGGAAATGAATTGGTGCCTGTGAATCATTTTGTAAGAATAATCCACTGAACAATAAGAGTGTAATCATCGGAATGCTTTGTACACATACGAACTCTGCAGATTGCCTGGGCTCAGGATCATCTTACTGCTGTTACTCCGGCAGCAGCCCTCCTTGCCAAGATTGTTACTGTGGGACCAGCTGAGCCAGAGAAGCCTGGAGGGTTCTTTAGCTCTTCATTCATCTCTGTGACATTTATTACCTATTTTATAACATAGCCCCCTCAACATCCAAAGACAAAAACTGGAGGAAGGTCATCAACAGTGGAACCAGCACACCTCCTCACAGCCCCTTTTCAACACAAATCTAAACAGGAATGGGGTGGGCCCTTCATTGGTTCAGGATCTCTCTCTCATCATTCTTTTCTCTGAAGGGAGCAAGTCATTACCACTGGCTATCGGCTGCTGCCTCCCATCATGGCGATGTCAGGGCAGCCACACAGTGTGGATAAGAACCCTGTTTAGGAGTCATGACAACTGAGTTCCAGCCCTGGCCTTCATTTGGTATCTCGTGTGTGACCTTGCTGCTTTAGTCTCTCTGGGTGTCAGTTCTTCCTCTGTAAAGCTAGCTAATACCGCCTTACCGAGTTTCAAGATGCTCAGTTTTTATGATCCAAGGTAAAATTCCCCGGTAGAAAAGTCTCAATCTCCATTCAAAACTTAAAAGATGCTCTCTCTTATTTCGAGTGTCCTCAGGAGACAGACTCTGAGACGGAGCTGTGTGAGGAAGTGTTTAGGGAGTGCTCTTGGGGTCAACGCCCCTGGGAGAGAAGGAAGTAGGACAGGGAGAGGGACAGCTTGAATGGCAGTGCAGTCTTCCTGCAGGCTTCACGAGCATCCCACAGGGAGCAGTAGAGCTGATGACCCTCCAGAGCCCAAATTGAGGCAAGAGGGCTGCTGGGTTTTTATTAACAGGGCATTGGATGCGGCTCCCCCAGAGAGAGTGCCTGACCTTGGGCAAGGCATTTCTGTTAAACTGTTGACAATTGTCTGGACAGAACTCTGTAGTGAACTTTCAACAACCAACCCGTCTGTGAACTAGAGGACTGAATGCTTCAGTCCTGAAGGGGAATTTGAGGACCTTGATGAAGAACCACAGCATCCATGACATGTCCTACTCCTGTATCCTCTGAATATGGGGACCAAGGCAACCAGGGGCCATGTCTCCTCTTCCCAGTTTCTGTCCCTATAGGAGGACCCAAGGTACCCAACTTTTCCTCTAGTCATTTCCTGAAGGAAAACATCCTGGAGTCCCCTGGGGCTGTGACTGAGTAACTCGATTATGCAAACAGCCACCAGAAGGAAGCCCGGCTCCTTGTCATTACAGACGATGGTCCTTTGACCCTTGTGAACCAACGCATTGCCTTTTCAAGTGCATTTTAATTTATCCCCCAGAAAAAAAGAACTTGATGCATTGACTGTTATCTTTGAGAACAGCTCTACCCTTATATACCCTTGTGACAATGGATAACATCTTGTGTGATATTAACATTTCTTTAATTTACATGGGGGGGGGGGACCTGGAGGCCAATAGTCTTTGTGGAGAGGCCCTATGTCTGAGAAACTCTCTCCTTCCCATGGCTAAGAGTGAGAAAAAGACTTTCTTTACAAACTGAGATAATTTAGCTAATTTTAACATTTATTGTTTCTTTACCTGCTATTTTTTTTCTAATTTAACTATTTTAGATTATGTTTTTCTTATACCTCTGTCCTTTGGTTTTGAGCAAAAGGCACATCTTAAAAATATCGAATCAATAAGGAAGATGCAATTCCATTATGCATCACTTCCCATAAGAGGACCTATTTTAAACTTGGACTTCCTGGAATGAGGATATCCAGCGGTTTATCAGAAATAATTAGACAGTTCAGAATAGGCATATGGCAAGTCCACAACTACTTCTTTGGATACAAATTTATACAAAACCATCACAAGAAATCTCTTAAAGCTACATGACTTGAAGTGACATCTTCATTTAAATCATCCTTGTGTGGTTGTTTAGGAAGGATACAGAGACAGAACCCCCAAAAGAGTTGTTTTTAGAGTCAATCAGGAGTTTAGGAGAACTCAACTTTCCAGACATAACTCAGTGTGTTAGAAAGCATTATCTGGCTGACTGAATTCTCACCACTATAAATCAATTGTAAATTTTTTACTGGGAGTCTACTTTATGCCCAGCACTGCTCATCAGAGTAGGATGTATCAAGAAGAGTTAAAAAAAAAAAAAATTCCTATCTTGAGAAATCTCACTGGCAAGAAAAGACTAGCACGTGAAATAATTAGAGCACAATTAAATCCAAAATGCTCTAAGCTTAGTAGTAGTTCAAGGGTGGGCCGGGGAGGGGGGGGGGGCTCAGTCACTGCAGGCTGATGTAGGTATGAAAGCTTATACAAAGGGGTTAGGAGTGAAGCCTTTGAAAGCCCCACTCGAGCTGCAAAATTATTTTCTGGGAGGGGCAGTGTTTTAAGTGTTCATTACTTTTTAATGTCCTATCTATAAATTATTGATTAGACTGCTGAACACTGAGTTGTACTTGAAAGAAATAGCCAACAGTGGGTCAGGTAAGCTTGGAGGAAGGGAGGACCCAGAGAAGTTCTGAGAGCTGATGGCGCCACTCGAGGGAAAGCGGGCCTGGGTGAGAGTCCTAAGGGTGTCAGCAAAAGGGTATTGATCCTTGGTCCATGTGCACAGAAAGATTCAAAGAAGGGAAGCAGAGGTAACCATAGGGGAAGTTCCCCCAGAGCAGTCTGTGCCTCCTCCAAGATTTGGGGCCAAATTTGCTGGCCCTACGCTGAGTGTAAAGGGAGCTGAAAAGTATTATGGCCTCCTCTGCCATTTCAAATAACCCCTGAACCTGGTCACAGTCACTCCCTGGCCCCACCCTTCTTTGTTAATTCTCAGCCTTTAAAAGTGCTAAAGAGAATAATGAGGAAGACCTGAGTCACAGCAGCATGACTTAAGACTTTCAAGTAGAAATCTAAAAGAGTTTGCAGTAGTTAATCAATAACAACAATTACCATTAATTGAGCAGGTACTCTGCCTGGCACTAGTATATACGTTTATAAGTCAGTACCTCATTAATCTTCAAAATCAGACTTTGAGATTGTGGTTAGCCCACTGTACAGTGCAGGAAAGTGGCCCTTCTGGAGGTTATGCAACCTGCCTCATTCAAATTATTCCCTCCCTCATTCAAGCTCCCTCATTCATACCTCCCTCAATTAGCTCCCTCATTCAAATGAATAATTGAATGACCCAATCAATTAAGAATGCTCCATGAGAATGAAAATGGCCGAAATTATCAAGATTTGTAAAGTGTCTGAATATTGGCAAAGGACTTTCATGTAAATTTCATCTCTTGATTCTTACCACACCACGTGAGAAACGTTTTACTTTTGCTTTCTACAGATAAGAAAACAGACATCGAGAAAAGGTACGTGACTTGCCTGTGATTTCTCAGCTAGTAGGAATAGGTTGAACAAGATTTAACCCCAAATGTCTGAATACCAAAGCCGCCACTGTTCCCATCAAAAGCTCCAAGTCCGGGAATAAGAAGATCTTCTGGGGCTAAAGGGAAAGGATGCCCCCACATGGACGAACATGGTCACAACTTACAGGATTGTTTTGACTTTCTTCTGACAATTATTTTCGTTATTCTCCTCTACCTCCATTATCTCACATACAAAACTTACCTGATTTCAAGGGCATTTGGGTGTGTGTGGAATTATGAACAGCAGAGAAGGTGAACGTAGACAAAGACAGCAGCCTACCCTGGAACAAGTCTTGAGCAAGGGAAAGGCATAACCACGGTGATCTCAAGAATTAGGAGGGGTGTAGCCAGCAGAATCCCTAGGGTTTGTGAAGAAGAAAGGGAGCAGAGAGGAACAAGAACAGACATGAAAGGTGGCACCAGGGCTTAGGTGGTTGGAAACCTGCCCTGTGTCTGCCACTGGGGATGTTACCATGGCAGTCAGGTCCCTGGGAACAGGCCTCTTTAGCCAAACTCCTCGCCCATCCCCCAGCAGCCACCCTACAAAGCCAATGCCTGTCTTGGAAAAATCTTGTGGAAACTATGAAGATAATGCAGTGCCTTGCTGACTTTGCCATTGGGAGCACCAGGAAGATCCCTTGAGCCAGACTTTCTTCGAGTGGAAGACAAGAGGAGTTGCTACCATAGCAACGCCGTTCCCCTGCCCATTTATACTATCCGGGAGCTGGGGGAGTTCCCTAGAGGAAGTGGTTCCCCACCTACTTCACCAAGGCAGGGAAATTGCCAAGGACACACAGATGGAGAGGAGCCTTAGGGAATGTTCTATCTAGCCTGAAATGGTGCTGGAAGTTGCTATGGCAACCGGATTTCTGGCCCACCAAACCATGAAGGAAGGAGATCACCCCGAGCTGAAGGGCTCTAGAGGAGCCTCCCCACACCACTGGCAGCTCCGGGATCCCCCTGGGGTTCTGTGGGGGAGGGGCCCCTCTTAGGTTAGAGGCATCCCTGGGAGCCCAGATTTCTCCTGTGGTTATCTGGAAGGGCTGACTGATTATGAGCTCTTTTCCATGAAAGGACACTGGTGAAGTACAAGGTCAAAAAGGAAAGGCTAAAGAAAACAAATGGATGGCTGCTGTCCATCTCAACAGTGGCCGTCATTGGGAAGCACTGGAGTTGCGTGTGTCATTCATAAAGTCCCTTACTTTTGTCGCCTTGAGCTCCCTTGGGCAAACCCTTTAACTGATAAGTATCTAATATTCAAATAGGTGGGTTTTGCCTCCTGGGGGAAGAAAAAGGAGTGGAAAGCAGCACTGGGAGTGGTTGTAGGAGAAAACAGGTTCTAACAGGTGAAAATTTTAATATTCAGGTTATACATGTGTGTGATTTGTATGATTAATAGTTAGTCTGAACCATGAAATACATGGAAAAAAAGAAATAAACATAAAACTGTTTTAGGAGCCAAAAGAGCTCAGAGTCCCAGCGTTTTGATTACAAGAAGTATGTGACTCGATCAAAGCCCAGCCTTTGGACTCAGAGACCTCTGGATCTGTATCCCTGTTCATTATACCTATTAGTCAAATCCACAGCCTAATATGAATGAAGGATGAATAAAACACACTCACATATAATTGGTCCTTTTTTAGACAGCCTTAATGAGGTATAATTAACATACAATATGTGGAACATATTTAAAGTGTATCATTTGATACGTTTTGACAGAGGTGTACCCCCTTGAAACCATCAGTAGATCAAGTGACTATATCCACCACCTTCAAGTGTCTTCATGCCCCTTTGTAATTTCTTCCTCCCATCCCTTCCATCCCTCCCTGATGCCCACACCTCGGCAAACACTGAATTTCTGTTAGGACAGATTTAGGCACGTTTTTGAAAGTTTTATATAAAGGAAACCAAACGTAAGTACTGTTTGTATGCGTGTGGCTTCTTTTACTCAGTGTAATAAATAATCTTGACGTTCATCCACGTTGCTCTGTGTACCAATACGTCATTCCTTTTTATCACTGAATGTATTCCATTATACGAGCGTGCTAGGCTTCGTTTATCCACTTAACTGTTGGTGAACGTTTGGATTGTGTCTAGTTTGGGGCTATGACCACTAAAGCCGCTATGAACATTTGCGAACAAGTCTTTGCATGAACGTGTATTTGGTTTTTTTTCCCTGGGTACAAATCTAGAAGTGGGATGGCTGGATTGTACGGCTGGTGCATGTTGAACTTTTCAAGAAAGCGCTACATTGTTTTCCTGAGTGATCGCACCATTTTACATTCCCATCAGGAGCAGACGTGATGATTCCATTTTCCCCATATCCTCGCCAACCCTTGATATAGTCTGTCTTTTAAGATTTTAGCTATTTCAATAAGCATGAGGTGGTATCTGTGTAAACAGCCTCCCTAGCAACATAGAGGGGGGTAGATGGAAATTAACCAGCTAACACGTGGCTAAATCTGCTTTAATGAGAAGAAGGAAATAGATTTATTTCACCATCATTTTACTGCCCAACAATGACATGGAGGCACAGCACGGTGACTTTAGTACAAGATACTGGTGGCAGATGATATGCTCCCAGATGACCACAGTTACAGCTACGTTGGACCAGGTTCTAATCATGTGTCAGACACAGTGCTGGGGATTATATAATTCTTCCTTTTATCCTCACAACACGGCAAAGTAGGCACTGTTATCCCCACACTGCAGACGATGGAATGGATGATAAGAGAGGTTAGGTAAGCTTTGCTCAAGGTCACTTGGGAATAAGCAGAAAATGCCTGGTCCAAAGCCAGTCCTGGGTGCAAAGACAGTGCTCCTAATTACTGTGTTCCAAGCTTCCCTGGTGGCTATGTATACAGAGGCTGCCTACCTCATGGATGGCATCTAGATTCATTGGAATAGAATTATAAAAATGAAGTCAGGGGAAATATTACTCATTTCCTTCTCACACTTGTCATTTACCAACAATATCATTATCTCATCACCAGCTTTAGGCTGTCCCTCTCGTGCTTCTCCTCCTGCTGCTATGCCTTTCTCTGTATGATCTGATTCATTCTTAAATCCGACAAAGATTCTGTGATTTACATTCCATCCCACATACGTAGAAGGTACCCAGCCCTGAAAGCTGGTTTTATATCAGCCTCTATGATGGGAAGGCACATAAAGCTTAAATAGGTATACACAAATCTTGCTTTAACATTCACATGAATCCCCTGGGAAAATGATTATTCAGGCCAATCGTTGATCATTTGATCTACCCAAATATCTATGTAAAAGTACTCAACCTCACTAGTTATAAAACATGCAAGTTAAAATAGACATCCTATATATGTGTATATATATATATATAAAACCAGAAGCACTCCTACTACTCAGGGCGGTAACTATTCTTCTAAAAATCTGCCCTAAGGAATGAAACTGAGACTGTAAATTCACCTAAAGGGAATTCATCACTGCTTTACCGTAGTGAAAACTATAAAACACCTGAAATATTGGCCAGTAGGAGACCCGTTAAATAAATCTTGGTATAATCATATATGCTAAACTATCATGCAACTATTAAAAATTACGTTGAAAAATAATGACTAAAGCTAACACCACCGTACAATATACAGGAAGCTTGTTAAAAGAGTAAACCCTAAAAGTCTCATCACAAAGAAAATATGTTTTCCCTTTTATCCTGTTTTCTTTTTACTGAATCTATATGAGAAGATGGACGTTAGCTGAACCTCTCATGGTAGTCGTTACCATACATGGAAATCAAATCATCATACTGCATGTCTTAAACATACACAGTGAGGGGTGCCTAGGTGGCTCAGTGTGTTAAGCCTCTGCCTTCGGCTCAGGTCATGATCTCAGGGTCCTGGGATCGAGCCCCGCATCAGGCTCTCTGCTCAGCAGGGAGCCTGCTTCCTCCTCTCTCTCTTCTCTGTGCCTGCTTCTCTGCCTCCTTGTGATCTCTGTCTGTCAAATAAATAAATAAAATTTAAAAAAAAATACACAGTGACGTATGCCAATCATTTCTCAATGAAACTGGAGAAAAAATTTTAATGATGATTTTGAGACATATTTAAAAATATCAGGAAATACTACCTTCTAATGCTAAGTGAAAACAAGCAGGACACAAAATTCTATGAGGACCATGATTCCAGTCATGTAACAGGAATCATATATATCAAAACTTCGCCAGGTATTTATATTTTTGCTTTCAGAAAATAAGATATGAAAGGAAAGATCCCCAAATTTGTAGCCATACTATTTTGTGGAATTGTAATTTTGTTATGTTTGGGTGTTTTTTGGTTGTTTTTTTTTTAGAAACACAAAGCAAAATAGTAAATGAGCTGGTGACTACAGTTTGTTGCCCAACTTCCGAGCTCACCTCATGCACAAAGATAGAACTAACGGAGGCTTGGAAGAGCTACCCAGATCGGGAGTGCCACTACCAGGTGAGATGCCATGACTCTTCTCTGCAGGCTCCGTGGCATAGACTCTTGGCCTCCAGGATCTGTGAAAGACCACTGGTGTCTTGTATGGAAACACGATGACCCAATAAAAGCCATCTTGAAGAAGGCCGTTACCCCTTCAAAGGAGAAGGAAGGTCGTGTCCTGCCCTGAAGGACTTATTTCTGGCACTTCCCTTTGCTCCAGTACAGTGTGACTAGATCCTTGGCAAAGGGATCTTAGGAAAAGGCCTCACGAATAAGGAGTCAGAGTCATGGGAAAGGGTCAGAGGAAGAAAGATCAAGGACCCTGTGGGAGGGGGATGGGGTGGACATCATGAAAGTACGGCACAATGGACAGAAAATAGGCATCCATCCATCAACTTCATTCCCACTGGCACACGGAGTAACTCACATCCTGTGACATTGCTTTCAGTCCTTGATTATCTCAAATACATGAAAATATTTTCAGTCGGCCTTTCTGAAAAATACCAACTAACGAGTCCCATTTCCTTTCCCTTCATTTGTCTATGTTAGCAGGGTCAGTGTAAACCTTCCGGTAATAGAAACCGGCAAATTTCTTAAAACATTTTTTGATGAGTGGTCCTCCCCACTTTCCCTTTCGTATTCTTTTCCATGCCTCTCACCAGAAAAATAAAAGAATTAATCAAAATTCTTCCTTGATTGATTATGTTTTGGGGTGTGTGTGTGTGTGTGTGTGTCTGTTTTAAGCTACCTTCCCCAATTGAGGTTATTTCCACAACAAACCAAAAATAACTATACAGGGGCACCTGGTGGCTCAGCCAGTTAAGCATCTGCCTTTGACTCAGGTCATGATCCTGGGATCCTGGGATTGAGTCCTGCATCAGGCTCCTTGCTCGGCGGGGAGCCCACTTCTCCCTCTACCTGCTGTTCCCCCTGCTTGAGCTCTCTCTCTAGGCAAAATAACTATATTGCCTATATTAATAAAAACTTGGGGAAAAAAAAAGATGTTCGATCCATTTTAGTCATCTCTTCACATGGCATAAAAAACATTCAAAGAAGTGAATTGTTGCCATGAGGGGATCAGAAACACTAGCCATTTCAAATGCAGGATTTGTTAAATGTTTCTATTTGTTTAATCATCTCTCCAGGATTCATGCTGGCCAGATTCGATTTAGTCTGTGGAAGCATTTGTGGAGCATCACAATCAAAGCCTCTAAGAAACACACTGGGAGGTGGTTTGGGGGGGGCAGTGAAAGCCCCAGCCTCCGACAACAAGCCAGCGCAGGCCTGGAATGGAAAGCTTGGAAAAGGAAATGGTACAAAATTCCTAGTCCTCAAATCCCAGTGCAGGTAAAGGGGGGTTGCATAAGCTGCAGCGCAGGTGCCCAATAGGAAAGATTACATAAGGATGACACAGAACAAATTTCAGGACCCATGACCCCAAAACTAGGCCTGGAGAACATGCCTTTGCTGAGTAGCAGAACTGGTGTCTTCGTTGGTAGGGGAAAGTGTTTCTGGATGCTGATGGAGCCTTTTAAGATATAGATAAATTCCTGGGGTCCCTTTTGGGGAGACCCTCACTCTGGGCAGCCTGCTGACTCAGACAGCTGACCTGAGCAGAACTGTATGCAGCAGAAGGACACGAGCAAGTCTCGGCCCATATCTTGGGAAAGAAAAACATCACCCAGAGAGTCTGGGGAGCTTTTACTAAGCAACAGATTCCCAGGTATCAGGATGATACGAAAGCCAAACTTCACTTAAAATCTCAACTGCAGGAAACCTTACCTACGACTTGTCCCTCCTGAACAACAGCATCTCTGAGAGGTCCTCACAAAGCCATTTATCTCAGAAAAGATAATATTCCAGTTCTTTGGAAGAAGTCTGGAAAAGTCCTTGATGAAATGTTGGGGTTTAGATGAAGATGGGAAACAGCGTAAAGAAAGCCTCAGAGATCCTCACGGTGGATCAGACGTGGCCATATGGAGAAAGTGATTTTAGGAATCTTATTTTGAGTGCGTTGCAAACTTACTGGCAGGGAGAGATGAAGACAGTGTGGCTGTCCATAGCAGGCATGGGCTGGAATGCTCAAACAGCAGGCAAGTCCACTTCGCCCACAAATCTGGAAGGAAGCAGTTCTGTTTAGAGTCAACCTTTGTCTTAGAACCTTCAGCGCTCCGGGTCCGGTTAGGGGTCCCAGATGGTTCTGCGTAGAACCAAATTTCCTTCCCGCAGCAGTCTGCCCTATTTCAGAAATCTAAGGTCTTGCAGAGATACAATTGTTCAGGAAAGACAATTGCCTCCTAGAGATTCCTGGGATTGGAACATTTGGTTAATAAGCCTCAATCTTTCCATTCATATTTGGGTGAGAATTAGGTTTGTCAGAAAGCTAGGATCTGAGGCTAAAGAACAAAAAGAATGATCTGCAACATTCATAGAAGGATACAGGAGGGGGGGAAGGGAAGCATGTGGCAGAGACAAGCATCTGAAATGATAGACAAAATATGGGTAGAATAATAGGATTTTGTGTACTCTTACAATTGAAGGCAAGCAGTTAGGAACAAAAGGTAGATTTTCTAGTCCTTTCTACACATATATAGTCAAAAGATGTAATAAAAAATGCATATGTTCTCTGTCACAGATGTCAGAGAGAACCAACGCCCACATGTTAAATCTGAATAAAGAAGAAATCCTGCCCCTGTGAGTAGATGGGGAAGGACAAAGAGGAAAAGAAGGTCAGCGGTGGGCAGAATGGGTGACTTGCCCAGAAGGGCAGCTTTGTCATGGCCCATAATCCAAGGTGATGGGTACAGAGTAAAGGAGCTTTATTCCAAGGGGCTAACATTTAGGGAGCACCTTCTCAGTGCAGGGTCTGGAGACGGTGAAAACACAGAAATAAGCAGGATGTGACTCCTCCCTTCTGGGGTTCACCATCTTCTAATGGGAACCAGATCAACAGAATAAGATATGAGGAAACCCACTCTTTAGGAAATAGATGTTAAGGGTGGGAAACCACTTATTCAGGAGAAGGATAGCCCTCTGTCCAAATGCACACCAAAGGCCATAGCTCTCAGCCCTGGCCGAGGTCCACCATGCTTGTGATTTAAGAGGTCCCCAGTTAAAAATCTCAAATCACAACCCCTTTGTGCCCCTGGAAACCTGCATTGCGGTTGCCTTGCACCTCTGAAGCTTTTCAGTATCTCGAGCCAAGTATAATGCCTAAGACTACAGGCTCTGAGGCAAAGACTTCCTTGACTCAAGTTATGGTTCCACCCTCTAGTGACTGTGTGGCCTTGGGCAAGCTTCTTAACCTCTCTGTGCCTAGGTTACCTTACTTATAGAGAAGATACCTTCACCACGATGTTGTTGAGAGAATTAAGTAAGCAATAGCTATCAAACCTTTAGAAGAATGTCTGGCACTGGGTAAATACAGAAAAAAAAATGTTTGCTACTTTTATTCTAGAAGCCCTGATTAGGAAGTCCTTATTAATCATTATCAGCCAATACCCTAATGGGACTGAATAAGAAGAGATGGAGGTTTAGGAGGGTGGGAGTGGAAGGAAGTCCAATGAGAGGGTCACAGGTGTAACAGGAGACAAACTGCTGGCTTTTCCCAGTGCTGCCAGGGAACCTCTCACAAGGGCTCCCCGGCGGAGACTAGGTGCTCGGGGCAAGGCCATTGTAGGGGCCAAAAAATGAAAGGAGGTGCTTGCTCTCAAGCGGTGTGCTCCCAAGTCTCCCCAGATGCCTCTCTTTTCCCATCTTAGTTCTGGATCTGCTTACTGTTCCGACTGCTTTGCGCCTGGGGCCGGTTCCTTGGGTTTCCCTGTCATTGTCTTTGATGGGACAAGAAAGGACATGGACCCATATGGGACAGAAAGGAAGAAGAGTTAGCCAACCAGATACTCACCAAACATAAGACCATCTCCCACCAAGGGATGCCCAGCCCCATCACCGCTGCCCCCACCAGGGAGCCAGTCTACAAGCAAAGGCTGAGCCGGATGCCCAGCCCCAGCTAACCCCCCCCTCCCCCCGGCTACAAGAGCTGCCCACCGAGTGGGGTTGGGGGCTGGGGGTTGGAAGGGGCCACTAGGCTGGCAGCAGAAGGAGGAAAACCTGGCTTGGCTACCCGGGCTCCCGACTCGCTTGGAATGGTTCACGCTGACCTTATTTGATCCCGAAGAAGCATTTTCCCCATGGTTATGCTTAGAAAAGCTGGAACAATAACTTGAAGCTTATAACGGAGAACCCATTCTATCAGAGAACAGGGCTTCTGTCCTGAAAAGGCCGCGGGCCTGGAAGCTCTCGGGAATGCCGAGGCGCCCCCTAGTGGTAAAGGCTTGTGCCCTGGCTGCAGAGAGCGCTGGCCACCTGCCACGCCAGATCCTGAGAGATAATGGGAAGAACGTGAGGAAATGTACCTTCTCTCCGCCCCAGTGAGAATGGGCAAGCTGAACGCCTCCTGTAACAAGGGATGTGTTGCCTCATCTCTGCCAGACAATATGGGGGAAGGAGGAGATGCTTGCCAAGCAAAGAGACCACACTGAATGTTCTGCTTGCTTTCTCTCTGCCAAGCCTCCTTAAGCAGTTTCTGGGTCAGGGTAAGGGGCAGAACCTCAAGAGGTGCTGGGATCTTGATTCCTTGCCTGTTTGGCAGTGGACTGGAACATCTCTGAAGATGGGACGAGGTTTCTTCCTTCCCCTTTCTCTTGGTCCACATGTTAGTCAAGGGACTGGAAGGAAAGCCTTAGGGCTGGCTCAGACCTTTAAGGACCCTTGGTCCTTGGCTTCCACGCTGAGAATGAGTCATAGATTTTACTCATATTTATACATAAGAGTAATTAACATATATTGGTCACTTGAGGGAGTTTGCATGAGAGTTAAACACTTGGACTCTGGAGCCAGAATGCGCAGAATCAAATCCTATCTTTATCAGTCACCCGCTTTGTGACCTTGGGAAAATTACTTAACCTCTCTGTGCTTCCATTGTCTAATCTGTAAATGAGGATAAAACAGGGACTACCTAATGGGGTTACCCAGAGAATTAAATGAGTTAATGTACATAAAGCCCTTAGTATAGGACATGACACATTATAAGTGCTAAGTGCTAATTATTATTACTGTTCTTATTGTTGTGCTATACGCTGGGCATATAAATTATTATTAGTAGTAGTATGCATTATTACATATATCACCTTCTTTCATCTCCTCCACAATCCTATTATTATCTCCATTTCACAGATGAAAAAACTGAGGCAGAAAAATGCTACATTATAAGCGGCTGTGGCAAATAATGCTCCAGCACTGGGGCTCTTTCTTTTTTTGTAATCACAGAAATTCAGAGATTCATGATGAATTACTTAAAAAAATGTTTAAGAAAGTGTTATCAGGGGCTTCTGGGAGGCTCCATCAGTTAAGCATCCAACTCTTGGTCAGCTCAGGTCATGATCTCATGGGTCGTGAGATCGAACCCCACTTCAGGCTGCTTGCTAGGTGGGGAGTCTGCTTGAAGAGTATCTCCCTCTGCCCCTCTTCCCACTTGCACATGCAGGCTTTCTCTCTCTCTGTCTCTCTAAAATAATTAAGTGAATCTTTAAAAAAAAAAAAAAGAAAGAAGAAGAAGAAAGGAAGAAAAAAAAAGAAAGAAAGAAAGATCAGTACACAGGCAGATATCTAAATAGGGAATCATTGAGGTGCCTGGGTGGCTCAGTGGATTAAAGCTTCTGCCTTCGGCTCAGGTCATGATCCCAGGGTCCTGGGATCGAGCCCCGCATCGGGCTCTCTGCTCAGCAAGGAGCCTGCTTCCCTTCCTCTCTCTGCCTGCCTCTCTGCCTACTTGTAATCTGTCTGTCAAATAAATAAAATCTTTTTTTAAAAAAGTGTAAATAGGGAATCGTGTGGTGAATTTAAAAAAGGGAGGTCAATCAGAGAAAGAGATGTCAGGAAATAATTCATTGAGGAGGAAAGGCTAGAGCCGGGTCACAAAAGATGGACAGAAAGAGGAAAAGAAGTGCAAACAGAAGGGACGTGTGAGGCAGCAAAGCGTATTCTGGAAGCACGGCTAGTGGTCCAGATGAGGAGCAGGCTGACGGGGCTTGGAGAAGAAAGGAGGGGGCAGATGGTGGAGGGCTTTCTGTTCCCGGTTGTGCTCTCGGACCAACTGCCCACAGGACAGTGGGGAACCGTTAGAGGATTTTAAGCAGGGAAGTGACTGAGAGAACCAGAAAACCCATTTGTCTGCTCTCTTTTACAATAATTTACAAAAATCCTGATGAGTAGTTTGGATTCCTTTTTGCACACTAAACTGGTCCTGAGATTTAGAAGTATAGGGGTGTTCAGCATCTCTGAGCCACAAGCCATTTCTCTAGTTAGTTCTGACCAATTCTAGGCTAAAAATGGAAACAACATCGAGAGGAACAATAAAATTATTGGCCTCTTTTTTTCTTTTTAAATTATAATGTAAAGAAATGAACATTTTTTTAAAAGATTTTATTTATTTATTTGATAGAGATTACGAGTAGTCAGAGAGGCAGGCAGAGAGAGAGGAGGAAGCAGGCTCCCCGCTGAGCAGAGAGCCCGATGGGGGGGCTCGATCCCAGGACCCTGAGACCATGAGCCAAAGGCAGAGGCTTTAACCCACTGAGCCACCCAGGTGCCCCAAATTACTGGCCTCTTTTATTCCTCCCCACCACCTCCCTGAAAGAAAGCCACAAGATGCACAATTTCCCCTTAAAGGTAAAGGTTCTAAGTCAATAATGGCTCCCGGCTTCCGTCATGTTTTCTGTTCAACACCATCGCTACCAACCAACTCACTGGCGTACTTGGAGGGTACAAATCTAGGGTCAAGGAATCTGTCCTCCTCAGTCAAGGTCAAAATTAGAAGAAATAGAAAAGACTGGGACATCTATTGCTTCACTGAAACTCAACACACCACGACCCGAACAAAGAAAGCTTTCCCCTTAGTTACCTTCAAAAGATCTGAGCACCAGTGAGACTTCCTCAGCTGAACCCAGAGGTCACCTGCCAAATGATGGAGTTACAGGTGACGGAGGCACATAGTCCTCCAGATTGAGCCCCACATACCACATCCTCTTCCAAAGCTACGAACGGCCAGGGAAGGTGACAGAATCAGGCATCATTACAAAATGAAGATCACAGTAAGATACATACAAATGCAAAAGAAACCATGGTGACCCTGTGAAGCACCAGAAAAAAAAGCTGACCCATTTCTTGACCTGTTTCACATGCATTTTATGAGTGTGATTGATAGCAGTAGTAGGAATGATAATGCCGAACATCACAGCCTGGGAATCCATGATCAAGTACAATTTCACAGCAGTCATTGGCAATGAGTTTTCTCCTGTCTTTAATACCCTATAATACCCTAGTTGAACTTTAGAATCATCTGGAGAGCTTTAACAAACTTTCCCTGTATACCACTCCAGACCAATTAAACCAAAATATCTGCAGGAGGGCTCCTAAGTATTTTTAGGAGAAGTCCTTGTTACAAAAGATCTCTCTATAAATTGACATCACATATGTGATAAGATTTCTAGGCCATCCTGATCGTGAGTGACAGTATCATTCCCACTAGAACAGAAGTGAAATGTGATGGGGAAAAATAACTGGGAAATCCATGGACTTCCAAGTTGAAGAAGAACAGAATACACAACCCCAAAATATGTCACTTTGGCATGTGGATTATTTGAGTTGAAGGCAGTCAAGACTCAGCGGACTCAAGAAGAATGTTTCCCTCTCCTTTAGGTACCTGTAAGAATTTAGATGGAGGGCTTGCTCAGGTTAGAGAGCTATTGCTAGAGATAACTTGTATCTGAATGACCTATCTTGTAAGGCAGGGCAAAGATTGAACTATCTGCTCTCCTTATCGTCCAGGGAATCACCCTCCCCGCCCTTAAAGCCCCAGCTTCCAATCCTATCGCTTAGCTCAGGATGGCATATAAGCTTCAACTGTCTGACTTGCTCTTGGGTCTCGTATTTTTATGGGTCTTCCATACTTAAGAAATTCGTTTTTCTCCTGTTAATGTCTATGTCAAATGAATTATGAGACCAGCCAAAGAACGTAGGGGGATAGAAGGAAAATGTTTCCTCCCTGACATGAGCCATCTCTGTAAACTAAGGTCCCTAGTCTTTCACTCACCAATTTCCCAGACAAGTTATCCAACCTCATTGAGTTGTAGCTCCTTCATTTGCAAAATTAGGATAACATGGTCCATTTTGAGGAGTGTGATGGAGACTAAATGCCTGTGTGGCACTTGACACATAGAAAGTACTCAAACAAAATTAGCTGTAATGGTAACCACCACTAGAAAACAAAGATAAAGAATCAAGACATATATAGCATCCCAAATACTGATGCTAACTAGATAGATTTGTAGCCTGGCCAGGCAAATTGCTTAAATCCTCTGGGTCTAATTCCTTGTAAAATTTCCACCAGTTGAAAAGTTTGAGCTGGTTGTTTTCAGAGGTAACTTAAATCTCCAACGTTGGGTCTTATGCAAACACCAGCACCAGGCTGGAAGGGATAAAATTCTCATCAGGAGCTTAGTGAATACGGCTGTCCCATTCCTGACGAAAAGAAGGAGCAATAAGAAAGAGTAGCAGACAGTTCCACAAGGCGCAGTGCCCCAGCAGAGCCTGGCCCTTCCCTGGCCACATCCGAAATAGACGTCTACGCCCCTTCTCCAGCTTCAGCCAGCAACTCTATACCATCTCTACATCCCACATTCCACAAATCTAGCAGGCACTTAATCAGGCATCACTAAGTAGTGACATAGGGAGGGGAATGTAAAAAAAAGTACATTAACTAGAAATCAGAGAAGCCAATTCTCTCTGTTGCTCCAAAGCCAAGTGGACGGAGGTCTCATTGTACCTCAAACTCCCCTCTACGCAAAGGGAATGGCAATACTTCAACTTAATTCCTGGCATCTTGAGAAGGTAAATCATTTTGACCTACTAAAATGAATTCTGGGAACTTGGGAATATTGGAGGAAAAGAAAACCCGAGATGCTCTGAATCTACTGCAGGAGGATTTTTAAAGACCAGAAATGGATGCTATTCCATTTAAATGAGATCTTCAATTAAAAAAAAATGCCATTGCAAACTAGGGGTGGCCTCAGAAAGCTGACAGTGGAAATGCCCATGAATAGAACTGAACGCACCGCAGGGATAACATACAATAAAATGCAAATCTTGTGTAAGCCTCCTGTTGGGTGCCTCAAAAAGCAGCAGATTCTACCCCCCACCCTCACTTCTCCAGCTTCCCTTGTAGACACAATCAGCCCTACTGCCCACGGCACTTTAAGAAATGTATTACTGGTACATTTGCATACATTAGCATTATCTAGAATACGAAATGGTGCTATTATTATGTGAGCAGGCTCAGTTTAAACGGGCTGTCAGTTAACTGCCTCCAGGCTTGGCAGCATCTAGTTTGTTGGCAGATAGAACCTTCCAACCTGCTTTTTCCTGTCATGTTTTTGACAAACATTATCATAAACCAGGTGCATTTTGAGCTGTCACCTCCTGGAGCATCTGCCTTATCCATCAAGGAGAGCACCCATTAAAAATTGGGGACATTATTTCAGGAGCTAATTAACCAAGCTAAATGAACATGTAAATTCATTTTCAATTCAACTTTCCATTCCTTTTTCCAGCTGCTAATAGAGGGAGTCAAGTGATGTGTTATGAATGGATGATGTGTGAGCTTATGTCTTAATAAAAAACACATGTCCGTGCAGATTTTTATGGCCAACAACTATGAAAACTCTGACAATTTTAAAGCACCCACAACACATCCAAAAGGCGCCATATCGCATTTAATAATTCTGAGACGTTGATTATTAACGTGAAGAGTTCTTTCATATATATATGAAAAATGCATTTGGCATCTGAGCTAAAAATACTGGAGAGTCCCAGGATGTCTCCCCTAGCAGCCGCCTGTGAACCTCAGCACCTGACCATGACCTCATCTCTCTTGAATGCCCCAAACAAGGATATTCTCCAGAAGGACGAACTCAGTGTCCTGTGTAAACACTTCTCAACATGCTTTATTTCAAAGTTTTTGAAATTTATTTATTTATTTTCATTTATTTCATGTATTTATTTATTTATTCATTTATTTCATTTATTTTCACTATAGTCATTTATTTCAAAATGAACGGGAAAGAGAACAATGTCTTTGAGTTTAGACTTACTTGATTTTTAAAACCGAGGAACTTTGGGGACGCCTGGGTGGCTCAGTTGGTTAAGCGGCTGCCTTCGGCTCAGGTCATGATCCTAGCGTCCTGGGATCGAGTCCCACATCGGGCTCCTTGCTCGGCAGGGAGCCTGCTTCTCCCTCTGCCTCTGCCTGCCACTCTGCCTGTGCTTGCTCTCTCTCTCTCTGACAAATAAATAAATAAATTTTAAAAATTTAAAAAAAAAAAAAAAAAAACGAGGAACTTTGGGGTTGCCGTCTGCCCAGTCGCCCCCTCCCCCTTCAGTATGATCCAAACTTCAATCCTGAGAACTACAGGATCACGCTTGAGATGATGAATTTTCACTCAGAGCCAAAAGTGCTCTGTGAAACTGGGAAGAACGCGTCTCCAGAGAAGATGCGAGAGAGGGATCAAGGTGCTCAGGCTAGCCTGAGGTCAAGCTTCAGTGTCTAGCACGGGGATGAATCAGCTTTCTGGAAGTGGGGACGCCAATGAACGTGGGGAAGAGGTTTGTAAAAAAACGGGGCGCCTGGGTGGCTCAGTAGGTTAAGCCTCTGCCTTCGGCTCAGGTCATGATCTCAGGGTCCCGAGATCGAGCCCCACATCGGGCTCTCTGCTCCGCGGGGAGCCTGCTTCCCCCTCTCTCTCTGCCTGCCTCTCTGCCTACTTGTGATCTCTCTCTCTCTCTCTGCCAAATAAATAAATAAAATCTTTAAAAAAAAAAAAAAAAGGAGTGGTTAGCACTCCTCCCCTCCTAGTGCCAGGCCTGAATGCGACCGGACCCTACTTCAAAAGACAACCGGTCCACCCCAGGACAAGTTAGTTCTGGAGTACGATCTGGTCCTGAACTTTGGAAAAGGCTGAGAGTAAACTCCGGGACGTGGAAAGAAAAGCAAAGGTGGAGACATTCCTGTTGACGACGACGACGACGCAGAAGCCAAGCGTCATTGCTCTGGCAGCGGGGCTGGCACCGGCACTCACGCGCCAAGTAGGTACAAGACGGACAGTCTGGCAGCTGTCCAAAGTGCTCTGATTCTGCGGGTCCCTGCCAACCGATGTGCGAAGGAAGAATTGTGTTAATTAATAGGGAATGTGTGTAAGGAAATGAGGATCACACAGCAAATGCCGCTCTGCTCAAAGCAAGTGGATTTGGGTCTTCTGTAGGGCTGGATGGGAGACAAAAGCATTTTAGGAATAAAATCCTCTCCCACCCATCAGTCTCCGTACTGACTTCCCTGCCCTCTTTACTGGCCAAATAAGCCTAAAGAAACCACTCATTCGCCGCCTCTAGCTATAAAAGTCTATCGAATATCTAAAAGATTCCATGTCTCCTCTTACAAGCCTGGTCCTCTGCCTTGTGGATGCAGAAATGACTCCAGGACCCCATTGTTGGCCTCCGGAATTCATGGATCACAAGTGAGCAGGTGAGGAGATCACTCTATCTGTGAGTAATCAAAAAGATGAGACATGTCCTGATAGCAGCCGGAATGTCGTAGAAGCATGTTCGAGAAAAGGCTCCGTCCACACTCCCTTCTTTGAAAACTAGCCATGCCCACAAAGGGCTAGGTGAAGGGACAGGGCACTGTCGGGCCACAGCGATGAGATGCAGACTAGAGAGGGGACCTCAGATGAACTAAGAGATTTTTTTGTCTTGAGAATTAGAATTGTAATCCAGAAAGGATTTTCCCAGGCCGTAGAGCTGAGTGGCTCAAGAAAGCTGGGGCTGGGACAGCCATTTCCTCTCCCCTGTACCCTGAGAAGCAGACAGCGGCTGTCTGGTTGTGGAAAAGGAACAGAAGGAAGCAGATACCCAGAGGGAAGCAGAGATAAGGGATTACCTCAGTGTCCCCTCAAAGATGGGGGAGCAACTTCAGATTCTGACTGGCCAGCCCCTGGTTCAGCTCCCGAGGAACCTACCTGGACTTCCTACCACAGGCGCCTTGACTTGGGCTGGACCCAGGGAGCCAAGGAGGTTGCCAGCCCTGCGGGGAGTGCGGAGAGGAGGCTGGTCCTGCGAGCAGGTATGTGGGGCTGGCAGGACTGGCATGGATAGGGCGCCAGGTGCAATTTCATTCCCTTCATCGAAACAGACAGTCCTGGAAGGGCTGCCCCATGGGTCTCCTGTCATTCTGTCACCTCTGCCTTGGGGCCTGAAGCCCTCTCCATTGCCGACGGAGGGCACAGGGTGTGACCGAGGAACACTTGTTTTAATCCTTGTTCTAAGACATGGCTCCTGTGACCTCGGCCTCATTCATTCCAGCTTCCACCCACTGACCCTTCTACTTTCCCCCAAAGGGCTCTGGAAACGTTACCTGACGGCTGCTTCCTGAGCAACGAGTCAGCACACTGCGGCCCGTCCCTCGGTGAAGTCTAAGAACATCTTTTTGGACGTTCAGCTCACACTCCTTCATGTGATGCCTCCTGACAGAAGCTCGTAACCTTGACTGCTTTTCCGTCTGTCGTATGCGTATGTCTTGTTTTCACAGTTACACACTGCTTGAGAGCAAGGACTATGCACTGTTCCTCTCTTCAAAGCCTTAATGTGTGGTCACCTTAATGTGAGAATAAGATCTTCATAAAACAAATGACAACCAAGTCCCCTCAGCGCTCATCAGCTCGTCAGGACACGTGCGGACGGCGACATCTCCGAACCCCAGCCGGCCTGCTTTCTTGCCACGAGCCCCTCTGCCCTCCACCCCAGGGCAGGCCTGAACTCTTAGGCAGCTTCTCAGCACAGGAAGGGAGACCTTAGGGACCAAGAAGACCAATCCCTGTTCCAGAAGAGGAAACCGAGGCCCAGAAAACGTCACCCTCCCCACATCCTCTGCTAGCCAGTGGCCCATGCGGCAAGCTCACTTCACTCCCCCTCCCAACCTTACCTTACACGAATTTGTTCTGGCTCCCTGACCACAGCAGTGGGCTCCCCTTATCTGTAGGGGATTCCGTCTAAGACCCCCCAGTGGACGTGTGAAACCACGGATAGTACCGAGCCCTATGTACACCTTGTTTCTTCCTGCACATATATACTTCTGAAAACTTAATCTAGAAATTAAGCCCAGTAAGAGGTTAACATCAATAACTAATAATAAAATACAACAATTATAGAGATATACTGTAACAAAAGTTATGTGAATATGGTGTGTGTCTCTCTCTCAAAATATCTTCCTGTACTTGTGATGATGTGAGATGACAGAATGCCTAGGTGATAAGAGGAAATAAGGTGAGTGACGTCATCACGGTGACTTGGGTCAGGCCAGCCTTCTGTGGATTCGTCAGAAGGAGGGTCATCGGCTTCCAGCCCCTGGGTTCATTGACCAAGGTGACGGAAACTCCAGAAGGCAAAACTGTGGGTAAAAAGAGATTTCTGTGCTCAGATACTATAGCTTAAGAAATCAGCTCCAGGGGCGCCTGGGTGGCTCAGTGGGTTAAAGCCTCTGCCTTCGGCTCAGGTCATGATCTCAGGGTCCTGGGATCCAGTCCCGCATCAGGCTCTCTGCTCAGCGGGGAGCCTGCTTCTCCCTCTCTCTCTGCCTTCTTGTGATCTCTCTCTCTCTCTCTCTCTCTCTGTGTCAAATAAATAAATAAAAGAAATCTTTAAAGAAAGAAAGACAGAAATCAGCTCCTGATTGGGGGGAGGGTGCCGAACCAGTTGCTCTGCCCACGTCCAACTTCAGACCCAGCACCTTATGCAAAGCAGGCACAAGATGAACAGTTTGGCAGGAGTTCAGCTACCTCGGTTCTCGGGAACTCTCTGGCAAACGCCGAGGCGGAGGAAGGAGTGTGCTAATTAATGGGAAATTCATGTAAAGGAGATTCGTGCCACATTTCACATCAAAGACCCTCTCGGGAAAGGGGGGCTCTGAAGAGAGACGCGGTACGAGGCAGGTCTGAGGTGTCTGTGAAGGAAGACGCTGTCCTGCCTTCCCTCTGGGGAGCCACACAGTCCCTCTGCCCCTCCTCCCCACACTAACGAGACACTTGCCTCTTCATCGTCTCCCACAGTACTGGAAATGAATCTTTTCAGAGCATTTGGTGCTCAGAACCCTCCTCTGCAGAGCCGCCCAGCCAGCAGGCCCTGGGCCCTTGGGTGCTGAGTCCAAGGATACGCATTAGCAGCCCTGCTTCCCCTTGGGGGTGTTTCTCTTTTCCTAGCACCCCCTCCCTCATCCTCATCGGCTCACAGAGCTGTGCCTTCTCTGTGAACAGGCAAGGAAACAGGCGAGAAAGCCAGCCCCATCACGCTCAATGTCAATTGCTGCTTATGTGCCTGTCTCTCCCAGAAGACTGAGCCTTCCCCGAGGACATAACCTGTCATATTCCTGGGAATACCATATTGTAGGATGATGAAACATGTGGAACCGGTGAACAGAAGAATGCATGGCTAAGCTCCAGGGATAGGCTCTGATAAACTCAGATTAAAGTGAAAATCACCACCAGGGCAAAGAGATACTGTACCCGAATATTTGCATTCGTCAGGCCTATCACTGATGCAGTGAAAGGAGGTAGATTTTAAGTAACAGGTCCTTGGGAGGAGAGGAGTTTAGGGAAAAGGTATATCAGGAGCAGAAGAACAACAGGGAGCCCTCAAGCCCTGGGTACAGCTGAGAAGGCAGCACGTGGTCTCTAGAATTTGCCAGAAATTTTAAACAATGTCACTGACAGTATCCCCCCATGCCCCCCCAAAATCTTTAACTGATCTAAGTTTTAAGCAACTGTTTATTGAGTATGAATAATATATGTAGGTGTCAAATGACACATTTTTATAATCTGTCAAATGATATATTTTTATAACTTACCCTTTAACGTACATTGTATTGTATACAGAGTTTAATTAGATGGGGGTATAACTCAGTAGTAGAGCATATGACTACAGAGTTTAATTAGGAGAAATCCCATTCTGTCCTTGGCCCCCAGCACACGCCTACTCAGTTACACCTGTTCCTTCGGAGAATAAGTCTTTCCCAGTCCAGAATCTTCACGCCTGCTCCGGGTGGAGTTCACATTTACGGTCTCTGTGGTACTGCGTGTCCTTCACCTAAACAGTGGGTTCTAAGGAGACAATGACAGCTGAGTGATTGGAAAGACAAATTTGAATTCTAATCCTGTCATTCCATGTGACTCCTCAGAGGGATTTTTTGAAATTTAATATCTAAACTTTAAAAGAGTGAAACAGGGCACGCCTGGGTGGCTCAGTGGGTTGGGCCTCTGCCTTTGGCTCAGGTCGTGGTCTCAGGGTCCTGGAATTGAGCCCCACATCAGGCTCTCCGCTCGGCAGATGGCCTGCTTCACCCTCTCTCTGCCTGCCTCTCTGCTTACTAGTGCTCTCTCTCTCAATCAAATAAATAAATAAAAATCTTAAAAAAAAAAAAAAAAAAGAAAGAAAGAAAGAAAGAAACCAGTGCAATAGTGAGAACTATGAGGTGTAATTGTGTATGGGGAGGTGCAAACTTTAATTCCTATTTTACTGATTTTTTTTTTTTTTTTTTTTTTTTGACAGAGAGATTGAGAGAGAGATCACAAGTACACAGAGTGGCAGGCAGAGGGAGAGGGAGAAGCAGGCTTCCTGCTAAGCAGGGAGCCCAATGTGGGGTTCGATCCTAGGACCCTGGGATCATGACCTGAGCCGGAGGCAGACGCTTAACCGATTGAGCCACCCTGTTGCCCCATTTTACTGAATTTTAATCTTTGAATGTAAAATGCATTGATTTTCACTGATAATTGTTTTCGAACTAAGACACGAACTCAGAAAACAATTTCATATTGGTGACGTAACTTCCTAGGTGCCTCAATTACACTTCTTCCATTTTATGAATTTTCATTTACTCATTCATGAAAAGTTATTTACCTAAGATGTTATTCTATCAGTTTGTAACCAGAGGATTGAACTTTCAACTGCGAGGTAGATGTAAAATCTATTGAATAGTTGTGCTTTTTTTTCTTTTTTATACTGTAATACTTATTTTAGACTTTAAAAAAACTTTCTTATTGACCAGAATATATAACAAAGTTCAAGAAAAAAATTTTGCCATGTTTCTTTTTGGACATTCTTCCCTTAATTTTACAATTGTTGCGGAAAATAGTGCTGTTGTCTAGAGGAGGTGGTTGTTAAAATATGACCCACCCCAGATGTCAAATATGCTCCCCTCAGGGGAGATCTAGGGCAATGAAATCGTACTATGTAAGCCATCCCCCCACTCTGACCCCCTCTGCCTGTACCCGTCATTCACTAGTCCTTCTTATTTTACTTTATTCATAGCATTTCTCATTATCTGAAATCCTTCCCTCAACCTCTTGCTCCTGCTCCTTTTCCTTCTCCCTCTCTCTGTCCTCCTGCTGGAATATGAGCTCTCAGGAGAACAGAAACTGTGTCCTTGTTTGTATTGTACATAGAAGGTGCTTAAAGAACATTTATTGGATTAGTTCATTAAACACACTACACCTAAGGCAAATTTCTATTACAGTCTGGAAATGCTGACCCCCTTAATGATGCTCAGACCCAGAGTGAGTGGACCTTCCTTTGCAGGCTGCCAGGGCTCCCCAGTGCCATATCCTTTAATTATGTCACTATTTTTGCTCCGTGGTGCTATGATAGTTGAAGTCAAGTTGCTAAGGGCAACGTCACTTTGCTTTTCCATCTTTATCGACTCCCCTCAGAAAAAGTACCCCAGAAAAAGATCTTTTAGGAGGTGCAGGTGTGAAAAGTCCCCAGAGGAAGAAAAATGCCCCCAAACTATACTCTTATGTAATGCAATCATAATTATAAAAATCTCAGTTCAACAATTTGAATGATTTCTTCCCAGCTGCCATATTAATGGATTTTAAAGGTTTTTGTTTCTTAGTCATTTTTACGTTGGATTATGGAGTTCTTGGGGGGCAGGAGGAATCTTCAAGATATGAAAACATAAAAAGATTGATTTCCAGGCACTGTGAGTTGCAATCCATGACATTCGGGGCAGTAGGAAGGACAACACGTAGCTCATCGCAGCGTGCTGAAGGCGAGGCTGGCCCATGAAGACCCAGCTCAATGTGACCCATGCTCACGTTCAGTCAATCTCTAAATCTTACACGCTATAACTTCAAACTACTTCTCACATCTAACCCTTCCTGTCCATTTATAAGCCAACAGCCTTGGTTTCCCTGCCTTCTAATACTGCCTCAATTCCGCCAATCTATTCTTCCCAAAGCCAAAAGTCAGACCATACCCCTCACTGTATAAAATGCTCCAATGGCTTTTCTCTGCCTGCAAAGGAAGGTTCAAGTTCTCTTTAATGAGCTGTCTTCTCCAGGATAGCAGCACCTCTCTCTGGTCCCTCATCTTGTACTTAACACTCTTATCAACCCACCTCTTAATAGTTCTCCGAACACCCCACAAGGCCTCTCACATGAGCTCTGTGTCTGTGCCTAGGTTGACCTTATGCCCATTATCTCCTTACCCAATCCTCTACGTGCTGGCTGATTCCCACTCACTTTGTAAGACTCAATTAAGTGTGACCTCCTCCAGGAAGCCTTCTTGGAAACACTCTTCCACCCGGTCAGACTTAGGTCCAGCCCCTCTGTATTCCCAAAGACCCTTCTGTCATTCTCTGTATGCCGTCAAATTGTAATTATGTGCAGACGGATCCGTTAACCTTATTAGACTGTGGAATTTCGAAGGTCAGAGACCATACCTCATTCATCTTTATCTTGGTACCTAGGACAGTGTCTGCACAAAATTGGCATTTAGTGAATTAATTAAGTAAAAGAATGTACAAATGACAAAATGGGCTTTCAATTAAAATATATATTCTTAGGAAGGGCTAAAAGTAAAATGTCACTTTATCATGTATTCAAAGAACTGCTTTTATGTAAAAATAAAGTCATATGAACATGAGATCACCCTGGTCATTCTGGGGAAAGTTTGCCCAACAGCCAGTTCAGTCCCCTCCTTGCCAGGCTTTCTCAAGTCCCATGAAGGGACTCCTTGCCCTAATTTGTGCATGGAGGATATTATCCTCTGGGCTTGCTTACTTAGCACTTCTCACGGGTGCTGAGATAACTGTCACTGGGTCCAGTTGTACCTTGGGTCAGAGCAGAAATAGATGTGTAAGGAGCTGAGACATGCTGGTTTTGGAATGCACTGAAATCCCAGTTGTGATGTGTAAGCTTCGAGGGGCATCTTGTTCATTCCCTGAAGTTAGATCTGTGTTTCTGGAGAAAGCTTTCTTGACCTGTGTGCCTCCCAGGTCTCCCTTCGGTCCCATGAGCTGATCGTCCCCCAACCCTACATTTACTTGACTCTGACAGGCTCTTAGGGGTCAGAAGATATATTTTGACAAAACTTCCCAGTTACTTCCCAGTTATGTACTCAACCTCACACTGCCAAACACAACTCCCTTGGACAGCTATCAGACTATACCCCCGTCACCAAATGCTAGGGTCAGAGCAGTGGCAACAAGGCTCTTCTGGGACTAGACGCCTCACTTTTCCTCTCATCACACTCAGGGCAGCCCCAGTGTTTGCAGGGTTTCCCCAGGAGAACCATAAGAAGTAGGAAGAAGTAACATCGTGGGTCATTGGAAAGGACATGATCAGATGCTAGAGGGGGAAAAAAGTAAAGTCGAGACAGAATTCCCAGGAAGTGAATACAGATTGGCCTTGTGAGTTTGCACAACCCAAAATACGGTTCTTCCTGGCCAAGAATGTATGCACGAAGAGCAAGACTTTGTCGTCACCAAGCCTGCAACCGTGGGGTAAGGACACAGTTTCCACCTTCAGTGAAGCTCCCCAAAGGCAGAGGAAAGAAAGTAACAGAATAATGATAGCAACTGTTGCCACCTGCGCTGCTTTCATGAAACTGGAATTGGAAGGAGATTTTGCAAACTGTTGTAAGAGAGCAAACCAACTGGAGGCAGGCACTGCCCTCCTAACACGCCAAGTGCCTCCAAATGTCCACGAAGATGGCTAGCGAGATGGTGCAGGAATGTCTCAGGCCTCTGATAAAAACAAACCAGAACAAAAAACAAACAGAAACCATGAAAGAAAAACGTTTTTATTTGTAGCCATTCATTTATTTGACAAATATTTATTGAGTTCCCTCTGGATGCCACGTCCCTGGCTAGATCACAAACAACAAGACTATGTCCCTTTTGTTGTCTATCATGTTCCCAACACTTGGTATAGTACCTAGCATGTGGTAGGTGCCCAACAGAATGGCCAAATAAATTCATGGGAAGATAGATGGCTAGCAGGACAGCATGAGGACCTCTGCAGACGTTTCCCAGGGAAATGGGTAAAAAATTATTATTTTATTTTATTTATAAGATTTTTTTTAACATTTTTAAAAGACACAGGGCTTCCTCTCTCCCAGCTCCCGGTGGGAGGGCTTCCTTCCTTGGAGGAGCTGGACATCAGCATTCAGCTCCCCAGTGCTGAGGCCAAGTTGTGAGCAAGTGTGGTAGGGAGTTGGGGGTTCCCTTGAACCCTCACTGGTGGAAGGTAGGTTTTACCTTGGGTGTAGGAGTGCTGAGAATACTGGGTCCTCCACTCCTGTTCAGGCTTGTAAGGCATTGAGTTGTTCCACACTAGGAGAGGTAAGAAGATCTCAGACTATGGCTCTCCCCACTGCATCATGTGCTTGACTCTTAAAGTAGGGATGCCATTCAGAGAGAAGGCTGTCATGGTCCCCACTCCCAGCTCCAGAGCCCTGGCTCAGAAATTCTGATGGGGGGAGAAAGAGACCATACAACAGATAGCTGAGGAAACGGCTTCATTTGCAGCTGAGGGGTAGAGAGATTCAAGCCTAGGGAGCCCTCAGTAACAGGGGACATGGTGATGGGGGAGAATTGGGAGGAGGTTTGTGAGATTAGGTGAGGACAGAGGTCAAGCTGTAGGCTGGTTAATTTTCAGAAGAGAGAGCGTTGAAGAAGGACATGCGGGGTCAGAACACATAACAAACAGTGACCTCAGGAACTTGTCCTTCAAGGGGACCTGTGATTGGATGTGTCAATAGAGCAATTTTTGTCTCTAAGGTAGTGCATTAAACAATCAAGTGATTAATCAGCCAGCCAGAGTGGATCCTAAGAGCTGGGAGTGGTCATCTGCCATCTGCCGGAGGGGATAGTGGGCACCCCCCAAACTGTGCTTCCCTGAGGAGTGACAGCAGAGTCCTAATGCTGTGGGGGGAGGGGGCGGGGACAGTGAAACTTCAGGGAAAGGAGCCAAGCTCGTCACTACACAAGCTCAAGAGGCGCAGAACGCCAACCACACCTGGGGCGGGAGAGGAGGGAAGCACTGGTGTTGCTCCAATATGTTCAGCTCCCAGTAAAAAATTACCAGACATGCAAAGAAAAAGGAAAGTATGACCCATATACCGGGCAGGCAACAGAAACAGCCCGTGAAGGCAAACAGATGGTAGAATTCTCGGAAAAAAAAGACTTCCAAGTAGCTGTTATAAATCTGTTCAAAGAACGAAAGGAAACTGCGATCAAAGCCGCAAAGGAAGGTATGAGGATGATGTCCCATCCCCTAGGGAATCTCAATAAAGAGATAGACCTGAATTAGGAGGCGAGTCAAGGAATGAACTGGTCAATAAAAGTTCATAGCCTTTAAGCAGCAGGACGACCCCTAACATGTGCAGAGACCAGGATAAGAGTAAAAATGGAGGCTTGTCTACCATATGTCTAAATATTTAAAAGTTACCACATCAACTAACAGACTGTTAAATAAATTGTGTTTTAGTCTCATACCCAGAAAAATGTACTTTCACGGTGACTTCGATACTTGACGTAGGATTGTGAGCGACGCAGACCACGTGCAAGCCCTGGGCCCCCCAGCTTCATCTAAGAGCTGCTTTAGGCCATTGCAGGTACACCCAGAGAGTGTGCAAATGAATCCAGAGGCCTGCGCAAACCCCGAAGGTGGCCCCAGAGCCTTTGCGCTGGGAATCTCTGAGTCTCGGGCCCCCCAGAGCATAGCCCAGATCCGAAGAGCAGTTGTCAGCTGTGAGCAGGCCTCAGAATCGCCAAGGGGGCTGTTAAAGCACTGACCGCTGGTCCCATCCATGAGCATATCTGACTCAGTAGTTTTGATACGGGTCCAAGAATCTACACGTCTAACAAATTCCTAGGTGACGTGATGCTTCTGCTTTGGAAACTGCATTCCGAGAACCACTGGGGTAGAGAGGCTCTGGGTAGGTATCATGTTATTGCTCTGGGAGTATTAGGACTCTGCTGTCACTCCTCAGGGAAGCACAGTTTGGGGGGTGCCCCCTATCCCCTCCGGCAGACGGCAGATGACCACTCCCAGCTATCAGGATCCACTCTGGCTGGCTGATTAATTGCTTGGGGAGAGCCCTTCCCCAGGGAGCCAGAGCAAGGCTTTAAGCACAGGGCCTAAGACAGGAACCCTGGTCCCGCGCTGCAAGCAGCAGCAGAATGGGATCCAGAGGGCCTGGGAGATTGCAGAGGAGGCATAAGGGGGTGTCTGGCCCTCTGAATGCAGCCGTTCTTCAACCCCGGAGTCCGGTCATTTGATCAGAGACTCATACTCCCTCGCCATAGACCAGCCACTTGCCTTCCACTAGTCCGAGTGCCGGAGGCTCAAGGATGCTCCCAGGCCTCCTATCACCAGTCATGGGATGACACAGCAGCAGGGTCAACTGAGGTTCCAGTGAGAACAGGAATTTCTTTGTTCACTCTGAGAAATGCTAACTAAATCATTTGAGCACAAAACCTCTTTCTGGAGTATCAACTATGAACACCACGTGCGAGTATTTCGGGAACTGCGGCCCCGCCCCCTTCCATCAGGAGGTTCAACCGCCTCCCTCATCAAACTCTTAAGAAGGTAACCCAGCGATGGAATAAAAGATTTTTTTTTTACTTTCTCTAACCCTAAATTAAGAGTTGTCAAATGACTAAGCAGTGAACAACAGAAGAGCAAAAGCCAAAACACAGCGACACGGCTCCCGCACAGTTGCCCATTGCCCGAACCTGGAGAGGCAGAGGAAGGCTTCCGCAGCCGTTCCCAATAGCCCACCCTGGCTAACCGCGCTTTTGTCCAACAAATTGATTCTATGAGAAAATCTACACTTTCCTGGGACACACCAGAAAAGTAGGAGGCTACTTTATTAAAAAAAAATAATAATAAAAAGTTCATGCATTCCTTCTAAAGGTCTGAAAACACCAGGTCAGGAAGGAGTCCTAAAAGTAACAGGGGCAGCCTCAATGCACCCTACCTCCTCCTGATGAACTTCTTTTCTTTTCCTGTGCCTTAGGACATCACCATCAGCCTTGTCGATTTCCAGAGCAGGAGCAGCACAGGGAGGGAGTGACTTTCCCAAGGCCACGCAGTGTGTTCTCAGCCCATGCCAGGCCATGCATCTCTCCCAGGTTCTGGGGGCGCAGCTGGAGGAGGTGACCTGTGCCGGAAGATAAAGGGTTAAGGTGCAGTGTAGCCTCATGAAATAAACACCCCTGAATTTGCTCAAGGACATCCTTGAAATTCCTTCCCTCAGGCACTTTGTTTGCAAGCCCATAAATAGCTCCTCTTCAAACACAAACTGAAAGCCCAACCTAATAAAAGAGGGAAAACTGTTTCTGGGCTGAAGTGCTTATTGTATTTGCACAGGTCAGAGCTATCCTGTTCACTCTGATCTCAGTTTAAATAAAACGCAAAGAATTTGAGGGCAGCATTCTCATGCTTAAGATTCCCGTGAAATGGGGACATTTTCCTGTGCCTATTGCAAATGCACCTGAGGGACTGGAAGGCTGCGGGACCTTTGACCAGTACAGATTGGGCGGTGCACTTGCCCCCGGGCCTAACAGCAAGGGAATATGCAGGGGACTGAGCCAGGAACTGGGGGAAAAAAAGAAGGGCTTCCGGCTTTGTTGCTGGAACTTGCCTTAGATCATTAGTAAACAGTGATGGCAGCAGAGCGCAGAGAGGAATGGAATCTTCCTGTACGTTGCTCTCTACAGAGAGGCTAAGTACTTTTTTTTTCCCCATGCAGACTTATAACTGGAAGAGCTATTTATAGCACCTCAAATTCAATCCTCTAATTTTACAAAAAAATTCTAAACCCAGAGCTTTCAAGCAGTTTGCCTTAGGCAGGTAGGCAGATAAGTGGGTAAGTGGGTAGGAGGTAGGGAGGAGATAAGTGGGTAGGAAGTAGGAGAGTAGGTACAGGTAGGTAGATTGATAGGAAGTGTGTAGGTGGGTAGGTAAGTAGATAGGTAAGTAGAAAGTGGCTAGGTAGGTGGAAATTGTCAGGAACAAGGTCTCCTTGTCTGGCTATAGCAGGACTTCTTTATCACCATAAGAAGAGATCAATAAAGGATTTAGACAGTTCACATATGGAAACTTTTCAGTTCATTCTTGAAATAGCAGCTCTCCCAGGTGATTGGCACAGCTGTGAGAAAGAATCCCATAGGGACCCTGGACAGAGCTCTAAACGTCTCTTGCCGGTCACTCTTGTAATATTCTCTTCTGTTTTTCTCCACGGTCCTAAAAGTTTACATTTACAGAGAGCAAAACAAAAGCGACTGAATGACTTTTTGCAATACTTTGAGGTTTCTCAGGTTCGCAGCTGCTTTATCCTAGGCTCTGTTTGTATCAGCAACGCCTTTTGGCCATGACACAGCAGAACGTGAATCACAAGTCACTACCACTGGTGACAGAGACACACAACTCGGTAGATTACTGAATTAATGAAAAGGGAAAAGGGCGGCAGTGGGGGGTGCCCAGCTGGCTCAGTGGGTTAAGCATCTGCCTTCAGTTCAGGTCATGATCCCAGCCTGGGATTGAGCCCCACATCGGGCTCCCTGCTCATCGGGGAGCCTGCTTCTGTGGAGGGCAACAAAAACAAGGCTGTACCCACCTCGAGTCTAGCCCTGACATAAGTACAGCCATCTTGACAAAGCAAAAGCTGGCACCTTGCACCCCCTCTCCACCCGCTCCCCTCCCCTTGATAGTATGTGTGAACAAATAGTTAACTTGCAGAGATCACAATCCTGCAAGACAGGAGTCTCCCTCGGTTTACAAATGTCCCAGTGCTAAATCTCACTAACAAGGACGCTTGATAGGACGAATGTGACATTCCACCAGGAAACTCCCAACTGTCTTCATGCTAGTGCCTCATTTGAGGGAAAAACGGCCTTGGCTTGATAATAACCAGGCCTCCATATCCTGACAGTCTCTTTACCCCGATAGCCCTTCTGAATAGCCCCTTTGTCCTCACCCACTGCCGAGTCCCCCCCTACCCGGCCTTTAAAAACTCTGACTGTAGGCGCGCCTGGTGGCTCAGTGGGTTGAGCCTCTGCCTTTGGCTCAGGTCATGGTCTCGGGGTCCTGGGATGGAGCCCCGCATCCCTGCTCAGCGGGGAGCCTGCCTTCCCCTCTCTCTCTGCCTGCCTCTCTCTTTACTTGTGATCTCTATCAAATAAATAAATAAAATCTTAAAAAAGAAAAAAAAAAAAACTCTGACTGTAATCTGGTTCGGGGTCCAAGTCCCTACTCCGCTGTGTCGGGTATACTTGGGCCCAAGCTTAAGCTTGTCAAATAAACCCTCATGTGATTACCTTGGTGTTGGCTCCTTGGTGGTCTCTTGGACACGAAAACTCAGGCATAACACTTCTCCCTCTCCCTCTGCTCCTGCTCTCTCTCGCTAGCTCTGTTGCTGTCTCTCTCTCTCTCTCTCTCTCAAATAAATAAATAAAATCTTTGAAAAAAAAAAAAAAAGAAGCTGGGCTATTGGCCTGAAGGGAAGAACATCCCCTGATGTCTTGTCTTGTGGCACCAGTAGCCACAGATGGCCCGTTAAAGACAAAACCTTCTATGGAGTCAGAAGAGTCCCCTTGAGAGACACAGCTGCCATTGTTTCCGGAGGGCGTTCAAGGACACCAGTTCTTGGCTTCTGGACCTCGCAGGGCCAAACTAGCCTGTGTGCCTGGCGTGTCCTCCACTAGAGGGAGTGAGGGTCCTTCTGTGGACATCAGCGGGGGAGAACCGGCCAGAATGGCTAAGCTCTGAAGTTCGATCAGGAAGAGGGAGGCTGGGAGAGGAGGGAGGGTCACTTCTGCTTTAGACACGTCTCTCTTTGACTTCAGGTTTCCACTCAGAGACCGTCCGGTATGTGTCTAAAGTAGGCAGTGGGCACACCGGGATCAACAAAGAAGGACGAGCCTCCATTCTGGAATGACGTATGGCGAGGACAAGCTAGGAAACCTGGGATCTCAGTTTACTAGTTAGAAACTGCTCAGCTGTCACATCACCTCTGCTGGGGCCTAAATGATAACCCATGCACACGTCACAAGCCGATGGTATTTGCTTCGTCTGCCTCTGACTTTGGCCACACCCAAAGATGGTTAACCTTTTTATGATTGTGTTTATTTATTGGACAGATTGAGAGAGATCACAAGTAGGCAGAGAGGCAGGCAGAGAGAGAGGGGGAAGCAGGCTCCCTGCTGAGCAGAGAGCCCGGTACGGGGCTCGATCCCAAGACCCCGAGATCATGCCTGAGCCGAAGGCAGAGGCTTTAACCCACTGAGCCACCCAGGTGCCCCACGGTTAACCTTTTTAGTAAGCAAACAAAGCAAGAACCCCTTCTCTCTTCAAAGTTCTAACTCCATCCTGTAACTGATGATGGCAGTGTGGTGTTATGGAGTCCTTTCTGGGGTCTTCAAGAACACCCTGCTAAAAGACGAGAGATATGCAGGGGGAAGCATTTGTCATATTATTTACCAGAGCAAAGTCAGAAAGAGACCACACGTGCATCGCACAGGAACAGTAGAATAAATTATGAAGAAGTCACACCATGTAACTTGATGAATCCTTCAAAATCATGCTTCACTGAGTGGCTGAGTAATTAAGCATTTGCCTTCCTCTCAGGTCCTGATCCCAGAATCCTGGGATCGAGTCCTCCATCAGGCTCCAAGAGAGCCTTGCTTCTCCCTCTCTCACTCCCCCTGCTTGTGTTCCCTCTCTTGCTGTCTCTCTCTCTGTCAAATAAATAAATTTTTAAAAATCATGCTTTATTAATAATTTTAATGACGTGAGAAATGATTACAAAATAGCGTTAAGTAAAAAAAAAAATAGCACATTGGCTAATGGATACATAAAATGATCTCAAGTAGTGTAATTAAAAGAAAAAAAAAGCAAAGACACCAAAATGCCGGTATCTCTGAAAAAGTTACAAATGGGCTTATATTTTCCTCTTTTTTTTTTTTTTTAACTGAGCACTTACTTTTTGTAATTGTCCAAAAAAGGAGATTTAAACCACCGGGCAAGAACAAAGCCTGGTTCTTGG
This sequence comes from Mellivora capensis, assembly GCA_004024625.1. Lineage (NCBI taxonomy): Eukaryota > Metazoa > Chordata > Mammalia > Carnivora > Mustelidae > Mellivora > Mellivora capensis. Next base: position 41,350 of record PISX010010553.1, read on the forward strand.
GAGACACCGCAGAGGGGGGATTGGTTGTGGCAGTGGGTGGGAAGGGACATAGAACAGGACCAACAGACTGAGGAAGCAGTAGTGATAGGTTCCTAAGGACTCATTTCACTTTTCTTCCTGGTCAGAGGACAGCACTGTGTCTAGTCCATCACTGTTTTCCACCATCAAAAATTAGAAAGAAAAAAAAAAAAAGAGTGACAGCATTATTGAAGACATTGCCTATTGAAAACCGGCTCTTTTAGTCAGAGACAAATTAACGTATGGGCTCTGAGATCTTCTCTTTGATGGCTTCCCCGGGCAGAGAAAACAGAAAAATTAGTTACCACTTGGAGTTTTATTTTTATTTCGCTTTGCTCAGTTCACACTGATTATGAATAGCTCAAATACCATTTAATGAGTTTTAAATGGTTTTCCGTACTTCATAGGATCCATTTGGTCATTGGCAGGTATCCATGGATGGGTGTGTTTTCTATCCTGAAAGACATCTGCATTGTATACCAAGGAGTGAATGTATTTGGCTTGGAGGAAAAGGAACATCAAATTACCACGGGGAGGGGCGCCTGGGTGGCTCAGTCGTTGGGTGGCTACCTTCAGCTCAGGTCATGGTCCTGGGATCGAGCCCCACATCAGGCTCACTGATCTAAGGGGAAGCCTGCTTCTCCCTCTCTCACTCCCCCTGCTTGTGTTCCCTTTCTCACTGTGTCTCTCTGTCAAATAAACAAATAAAATCTTTTAAAAAAAAATTTACTACGGGGATGGGGGCGCATTTCAGGCATTTATTTTGAAAGAAAGCTTTGAGGTATCTTTTCCAGGTGCAGGAAGTCCTTCCATGAGCTAATTGTTTCAGAAGACCTTTGCTGGGTCATCCAGAGACTCAGCATCTGGAAGAAGAATGGTCTGGGAAGAAAGTGGCAAGAAACAATATTTGGAAACACACTGGTGAGTTCCTAGGACGGTGGTCTTGAACTGTGGGAGTTGAAATAGCAACCGTACCAGCTACTTTAACCAACTCTGTGTTGTATCTCACCTGGAAGGATGCTTTATGGAACGAGGAGAGGGTTGGTAGCCTCTGAAATAAGGTGAACAGGGAAAGGAAGATTATGAAAATTTGGGGAATGAATAAAGCATTTTTTAAACTAAAGAGATTAAGTAATCAAAGATTATTAGTAAGGAGGAAAAAGTCAAGGAGAAACGAGTAGAAGACAAAAGGGGTCTATCATAAGTGTTGGAAGGCCCGGCGGCTTAACATGGGCTTGAAATCACTCTGTTGTCCTCACATCGCCTTCAAGGCTCGGCCCTCAGTCTGGGGGAAACCCAAACCTTGAAATTGATCACATTGGCTACATCAACTAATCTTTTGACTTTGAACTTGTAAACGTTCCTATGAGGCTCTCCAGCGTTCTTATCTCTTTGTGGTGGGACGTGTTTATCTGCCTAGACTAAAAATTGTAAATGATTAATGGGTAGAAACTAAAGGTCTCATTCTTTGGTCCGTTTCCCCAAACAGATACTTTCCCTCCATCGCCAATTTTCTGCGATTTTCGGAAACTTTCCTTTCAAATTGTTAAGATCAGTCCTTTTGGAAAGTGCCTTTTTATTCTTTTTATTTCTCTGGCTCAAAGAAGTGCTGTGTTGTGGCTTCAGGGGGACACATAACAGCCTAGTCCTGGTGTCTCGGCGTGATGATCACTATCTCTCAAGCCTGACTGAGGAAGCAGCAGGCAGCCCAGGCAAAGAGAGAGCCATGAGAAGGTGCTTTCCCTGGAGGAAGAAAAAAGATGACATTTCAGGCACTGTGAGAGGGAAAAAGACAATTACCCTTCAAATGCCTGGCAAGCCCAGGTCAGCAGAGTTTTAGTGGCTACAGTACACCAAGTAGGAACCATACGGTATCTTCTCTGAGGTCTCACCATTTCTGTAAGCGTATGACAAGAATCAGGGACCAAATAGATGATATTATGCCATTGCCTGTGTCAGCGTTTAGTCAATAGTTAATAATTAAGAACAACCTCTTCCCAGAAACTCTTAGATTACAAGGGTTCAGGACACCATACCTACAATCTAAAATGATCCATACCCCCTCTTCCCTCCGAAGGAAGAAACTAGGATTATTTCCTAACCAATGGAAAAAAATGAACATAAATAGCTCAGGGAGAAAGTGTATTGAAGTGAAGGCTTTAAAGGCACAGAATTCCAGTAGGGAGGCTATCCCAAGTGGTGTGGGGCAGGGGGAGTGGCGAGTTTTCCAGAATGGGAGCAGCTGTGAGCTGTTGGCATCTACAGGATGGGTGTGCTGGCTGGGAAAGTGGATACTGTGGGGCACCCATGGCATCAACTATCCTAAACACGTGTGACAAGAACAGCATCAGGGGGCGCCTGGGTGGCTCAGTGGATTAAGCCTCTGCCTTCAGCTCAGGTCATGATCTCAGGGTCCTGGGATCGAGCCCCACATCAGGCTCTCTGCTCAGCGGGGAACCTGCTTCTCTCTCTCTGTGCCTGCCTCTCTGCCTACTTGTGATCTCTCTCTGTGTCAAATAAATAAATAAAATCTTTTTTTTTAAAAAAAGGACAGCATCAGGCCATGACCCAGCACACAGATCAAGAACTTGGCCCCGCAGGGCAATGGCTGCATATGATCCAAAGCTACAATGGTCGTTCACTAAAATCCATTCCCAGCTCAGAATGCAAATCCTTCCTTTTGGGGAATGCAGAAGATCAATTTGAAGCCACAGTAGGATTCCCAGGTAATGAATCAGACAAATGTGGGCCCGAAGCCTACCAGCTCTTCCAAGCTTCATAACACGGAGCAAGTTACCCACTTTCTCTACCCCTCAGTTTTCTCGTTTACGAATTAGTAATAAATATACATAGACCTATTATTAGAGATAATACTACTACCTTGGTTATGAGGTGAGGACTAAATAAGGTCTGTATTTTCACGAGCTGTGCGCATAGTAAAGGCTCTATAATTGGGAGTTAATAATTATGAATTTGGAAGGCAATTTTCCAGTTTGAACAGAATTGTAAAAATGCTGCCACGCCAGTGGGAAATCCAATAATTGTACCAAAACCTAACATACCATGTCTCTGGTACTTTGTAGGCTACCCAGTGCTTTCATATGCTTAGTTTCATTGACCCCACTTTATAGGAGAAGAAACAAAGTCTCAGCATCAGGAAAAGCCTCTGGGACCACTGTCCCAAGCTGGAGGAGCTCTCCCGTGGATCTGGCTTTCCGGGTTCTCACAAAGTCTCACCAGTTCCTTGGAGGGCAGATTGTTCAGCTTTCCCAAGGGACTGGGTGATATCCAGATTTCATGTCGGGAAGCAGAACTACTTAGTATTTCCTCCACTGTGGGATGAAAGAATCATTTAATCAACAAGGAAACATCACATATTTCATGGCTTCCCGAAGGTTTCAGTGGATTTATCTGTGTTGCTGGCAGAGCGAGGCTCATTACTGGTCCTAACACAGGCGGAGCCCACGGACTGGAGAGAACTGTACCTTCTAGTCTGGGAAGCAGGATCCAGCCTTAAGCCAAAAGCAGCAAGAGACAGCAGGAGACTCAACTCAAATGACCTCTACTCCGTCTTCCAACTCAGAAATTAGCCAACAGAAGTGAAAAAGCCTAAAATGTGAATACACATTGCTTTGCAAAGTGCCACTGATGTCACAGCACAGACATTTGGAAAAAGTGAGCTAGGTCCGAATTTTCTCTTCAAATAGCTCAAAAGCAAAAAAAAAAGGGCGGGGGGAGGGGGGAGAGGGGAAGGGGTTCATTATTTTAAAACCGCATGCTAGTAAACAACAATTTAGCTAACTTTTTTCCCTACTGAATGTTTTTGAGCCTCATATAGTCATTCCTGTAGTACAAATACAACTTAGTTCACAGAGGTGAGTAATTTTTTTTTAAGTCACAACTTTCCTTGATAATCTGTTCCTAACTAAGCTTTATAATTTATAAACTATAATTTATAATTTATAAGTCACAACTTTCCTTGGCAATCTATTCCTAAGCTTTAAAATAATTAATTATAATTATAATTTATAATTCCTAAGCTTTACGATTCCTCTTCCAGGAATTCGTTCTTCATATTGAACCTGGATTATTCCACTCAAATGTGTCATTTTGTTTTCAGAAAAAAAAAAACCAAAAAACTAAATGCAACGGAATAGTCCAACTTTGCCTATGTGAAATATTGGTCTATTCACCCAAATTGTTTCTGATGTAATTCAAATAATCATACATTCTTAATTTCATCTCCTCCTCAGGCATTATTGTTAATACATGGGGTGATAGCTACTGTCTTCCAAAGTCCTAAATAATTATGAGACGGCGTGATTCAGGACTGGTGCTGTCTTTTCAAGTTCTGAGTCAAAGATACTCTGCAGAAAGCCTGATTCAGGGCTGCCTGGGCCGCAGCCATTCAAAATATCTGGAAGGCTCCAGACTCCTGTGAACATAATGGTTAAGACTGTGGGAATGGAAGTAGACAGCTCTGGGTCCAAGTTCCAGCTACGCCATTTACTGATTGTTCATACTTTGGTAACAGTGAACACCTCTGTGCTTAAGAAATGAGGCTAATGATTGTACCCCTTTCCTGAAACTATGAAGATGGAATGAGGCAAAACTATGAGATAACAGATGCCCCAAGAAGATCAGTGATTGTTAGAGCAAACTTCAGTTCTTCTTACCATGATCGGTCATCTGCCATGTGCCTGCCTTCTCGTGGTAAATGAAAGAAGAAAAGATTTTGAGTTTTACACATGTTCCTTTCTCATCTTCAGTGTTCCCTTTTGAATGTGTCAATGTCATGAATGTTATTGACATCCCCGGGGCCAAAAATATATCTTGTGTCCCTTGAGTCATGGGGAGGAACTTCTGGCCATGTCACATCCAGTCTGAAGTACGTCAGTCATCTGAGTCCTTTAGGACATGCAGGAGACAAAGTCAGTCTTCTAAGAAACCTCACTTTGATCAAGTTCAGCCAGGCAGCTTGACTTGGTAGAAAGTTTTTCCCTGTTTTGAGCTGAACTGTTCTCCATTATGATGATGCTTACTCATTGGTTCTCAGTTTTCCCTTAAGATCCCTATATCCCTAAAGGATAGTCGAGGTCCCCTGCCATGGGACAGATCTTTCCTGTGGAAAACATCCATCTGGCCCTTTCTGGGCCCTTGTTACCATCTTCAGAACTTGATCTTTTTTTTTTTTTTTTTTTAAGATTTTGTTTATTTATTTGAGAGAGAGTGCGCGCAGAAGATCACAGAGGGAGAGGGAGAAGAAGATTTGCAGCCCAGCAGAGAGCCTGATGTGGGGTTCCATTCCTAGACCCGGAGATCACGAGCTGAGCCAAAGGCAGACATCTAACCAACGGAGCCACCCAGGTGCCGCTAGAACTTGATCTTTTTAAAAGTAGATATCTCGGGATGCCTGGGTGGCTCAGTTAAGCAGCTGCCTTCAGCTCAGGTCATGATCCCAGAATCCTGGGATCAAGCCCCACAACAGGCTCCTTGCTCAGCAGGAAGCCTGCTTCTCTCTCCGCCTCTACCTGCTACTCTGCCTGCTTGTCCTCTCTCTCTCTCTGACAAATAAATAAATAAAATCTTAAAAAAAGAGAAAATTAAAAGTAAATATCTTCAATCTTTTATGAAAATGATAAAAAATTACTTTGCTCCTAATTGCTGTGAATACCACTGTTAAGAAAGGATTGTTTAAAAGCTGATTACACACACATACACACACACACACATTTAAACCTCACCTTCTACCACCATTTTGTGGCCTTGAACCAGTCAGAGTTTTTCTCCATATTCCTTTTGCTTTTTTACCCAACAGGACTAAAAAAGAATTTTAGCTATTTGGGGCCAAGAAATATCATAGAATGCACTGAATATTGCCATTCTCCAGGTAGCTTCATATGTGTTGTGTCTCATATGGAACAGCAGCTTGCCTAGGCATGCCCAGGTCCCCAAATCAATGGAGATCAAAGACTGCCCGTTCCAGCTTCCTCCTTCCCAAGCCGATTTAAAGCATATAACCACACAGGTAACTTAAGAGACCACTGTGGCTTTCTATAATTACAGAGAGATTCCTTTGTGTGACAAATGTTTCCAGTTTTAGGGGGATCATTATTCCATGGGAAGAAATTGCTGAGGTTTGCCTTTCTGTTTGATGACACTGCATCAATATAGATACACATATTTAAGAAAAAATTTAAAATAAAGAGAGTACTCCTACCACTGTAGTGGACGTTGATAGTTAGGACACAAAGAGCTACCACAGAGTGAAGTGTTTCTCAGCCCCTGGGCCAGGTTCCTTCCTTAGTATTCAAATTAAGATATTTTGGAGAAACAGTAAATAAGTTGGGAGCGCCTAGATGGCATATATGATCACCATTCTCGTGTCCTGAATGGGCAGAATATTAAACTCCTGCCCTATAGAATGGTGCCCAAAACAGAGCTCATTATTGAGATGTCTCTGCTTAAAGATACACTGATGTATTGTTGCCAAAATGTTGTTTTATATAGAATGCCTTCTCAAAGCTCAAGGCGATTTTGATTTCAGTATTTAGGAGAAATGGCAAGTAATTCAGATATAGGACTTCCTCGCAAGCTGAAAACATTTTAGAATTCTCAGGGTGGCTTAATCTCAGAAAATTCTAGTTTCTTGAGCATCACCTCCAGAAAAGGTATCACAAATTTAAAGGCATAATATTTTTTCTTATATAGAACTGTAGGAATTTAAGGGAAACTTTCAACCACACTTTGACTACTGGGGTTCCCCTCCTCCTCCCTCTTTATAAATTAGGACTCTTCTAAACATGAAATAAAATTCTACATCTATACAATGCCTAAAAGGCAAGCATTAGTACACTACAGTTGTGTTATTGTTTTGTTTTTTTAAAGTCCATGCTATTCTGTGAGCTTAATAATCTTATAAGATTAATTGCACTATCCAGCTGTTGAGATGTTGGATGTCATTTACTTACTCTATTCTTGACATGGCATATTAGAAAAGGACAAAGAAAAAAAAGGAATCGGAGTATAATGAGATTGAGAATGTTACTTTATCAATTTTATACAACAGGAAATCTTCTAAGAAATTTAGCAGTTTATTGTGAGTCTGTCCTCAACGCCATATGGTGCATATTTCCAAATAATGAGATTACCAGCAGAAATGCCATAATGGCTTATTTTTGTCAGTGACTAGGAAGCCTCTTATTTATTCATAGGTTTTTGCCAGGAATTTTCATTTTCCTAGTGTGATCCACACAGGGTGGGACCAGTTGTCACATTCATCATGAAAAACAATAGCAAGCCTATGTTTTGTTAAAGCCAAGGAAGATTCTCAGAGTATCATAAACCCTATGTCCATGGGCACCGGTGGAGTCAAGATGTAACTAATATTATGTTTATTTGACCAAGACAGGGAGCCAAACTGGATAATTAGATAAATCTAGTCTGATTTTACTGAAAGCATCACACTTTAGCTGCTTATCTTGGTCTTCTTTCTGCTTGGTGTTGAAAAGAGATGCTTTAATCTTAAGGCACAGCTTTCAAACTCTCCTACATGCTTGCCTCATTGATGCAGAGAAAGATCCAAAAAATAATAAAAAAAGAAAAAATGCTTGCAAGATACAAACCCTTGCAGTGATCTGGTTCTTTCCTAAGGTTCCTTCCTGGTCTCTCTGCTTTTCCAAAGAAGCTTCAGAAAAAAATTGCTGAATGTTTAATCCGGGGCTACTGACTAATAAAGATGACAAGATCATTCTTGATGAGTAGATTAGATCAATTTTTTAAAATGTATTCACATAATATCTGCTTAATGGAAAGCCCCCTAGTGTGTTCCTCTGTGATGAAAGGGACTTACCCCAGAGCTAACATGGGAACTTCCTGGTTACATAAAGTTTGCACACAAGTTAAAACTTGAAATATTCCCCACCCAAGGGTTAATTGGCTGCCATACATTGGGCTTATTCTAGGTTTGACTTTTCTCTAGAGGTTTTCAAAATTTTTCAGCATCCAACTCATACTGTGAAGTTAGAGATTTGGGTCAACCCAAGATTTACCTGATTTTTTATTTTAAAACTATTGTTGGCTTAAAATCATTCTGGTTTTAAAGCCAAAATGGCCTCCTCAGCCATTGTTGTACTTTCGGTAAGTGGACTAAAACCCAAAAATTTGATACAAATAGTTTACAACTCTACCTCCATTTTGCAACAGCCAAAGCAAAAATCTCACAGAATGTATTTCAATAAAATCATCTTTGTTATTAGCCACATATGGGATAAGTACATATGCAAGTAATAAAATTGATCAAAAGACATACAGATCATCTGAAAACTAAAAAGTATACTTAGAAGAGTTAAGGACATTAAGATAGAGAATCAATATAAAATAAAGCTCAAGTATTTATTTCAGAATGTTTCACAAAACTGTTTCTCATATGGAATGGTCGAGAACGTCAAAAAATGTGAGACAGCGTCTTACAGACCATTCTCCTATGCCATGGGTACCTCCATCTACTGTTTCTGGCCTCTGCTGAAATAACCCTGGGCAAGCAAATACCACTGAGGGAGCTCATTCCAGTTTTGAACAGTCACAGAAGCATTTCCATATATTCTGCTGATCTCTATCTGAAATTTCCAAACCAACTTCCTTTACTCCTTTTCCAGGTGACCACCGTTCCACCATTGGATGGTAATTCTCAAGTCCTCCTCCCAAAGGTCTCTTTAGGGAGCCATGCATCCCTAAGTAGTTCATGCATTTGTTCATTAACTTATTAAATAGTTATTGAGTATCTATTATATACTAGGCACTGGGGACTTTGTTCCCAAAAAAAAAAAAAAAAGGCATGACTCCCTCCCTGAAGGAGCTAATGGTTTTTAGGTGGAGGTAATACACAAAAGGAAAACGGACCATAGAGTATGGTACACACTTCCATAGTGGTTGGCTAGACTTTATGAGAGCGTGGAGCAGGGACATATTTGGGTGTGAGAAGGTGACCAGAGAAACCCTCTAGAAAAGAAGACACTTGAGATGCGTTTTGGTGATCAAGCAGGAGTTACCTAGGTGCTAATACTGAAAACAGTAGCATTTTTCCCTGTGCCAGGCACCCAGCTAAACCCCTTACAGACATAATCTCATTAAATTCTTAGTAATATGGTAGGGAGTGATTTTTTTTTTTCTCATTTCATAGATGAGAAAATGAAGGTTTAAAAATGGTTAGTGTCTTCAGGGAGTAGCAGAGCTCTGTCTAGGAGAGTTTCTGGCCAAGACCATGGCATATGAGCAGGTCTTAAAAAGGGTCACAGTCTAACCTGCTTGAGCCAAGAAGGTGGGACTGTGTTAAAACCAAACCAGTCTGGGCGGAATCGAGGGTTGCTGACTGCCCTAAGGAGGCTCCAGCCCAGCGAAGCAGAATTGATAAATTAAATATTTTGGATTTAACTCCACAGCTATGATAAACTCTTGAGAGAGCCTACAGAGGACAAGAAAAACTGGGACATATTAATCTGTGAAGGCTTTAGTTTCTTTTTTATTTCATTTGAGACCTGGTGTTACCAATTTGCGGGACTTGAACACCACCCATTCCTCCAGGGGAACCGGCACTTCCAGCATCCCCAATGCTCTTGGACACAGAGCACGTCTGTGATGGAGATTTCAGTCATCATATTTGAAACACAAAGGAACCGACCCTCTCTGAAGGGGGGGGGGGATCCCTCATTAGGGGTTTTCAAATGCTAACTAACCACCTTTGGAAAATCGGAGCCTCTTCACAGCGTACAGAGATTATATCAAAATATTTTCAAGCAAATTAGACCATGTAACCCCCAGATAGGGCTTACCACTAAAAACAAGAGAGAAGAGTGTCCCTTTGTGTGTGTGTGTGTGTGTGTGTGTGTGTGTGTTTAGCGACGCAGCTCTCCTTTCCTTTTCCTGAATGGGTGTGTAGATGATGAGTTAGGAGTGTGGGGGCCTCTGGACCCCTTTGTCTGCAGAACCTCGTGACACACTCCAGCTCCATAAACACAATCATTATGCCTCATGCCTCTTCCGTAGCTGGGTGCTCACCAAGAGAAGCCCAGGCCCAGACATGCGGCCACATCTGAGAATTGAGAGCAGGACCGACAAAAAGGCCCCAGATGGCATCTTGTTTCCACGTGGCTGGCCTTCGGACACCCTGCGCTTTGCTGGGCCCTGCTTGGGGAAGGGGGACTTTTTCTGGGCTAACGACAAAACCCAGCACCTCCAAGACAAGCTGGCAGGCTGGGATATCAGTGGGCCTCTTGCTGAGCAAGATCTGAAGGAGATCCGAGATCCGGTCTATACTCCTTTCGAGTGCGACTCCCTCAACTCAACATGGGGCTCGAGGGAGGGCACGGAGCCCTGTGGGACTCCTGGGCTTACGGAATCTCACAGAAGCTCTGGCCCCAAGCCCCCCCCCCCCCCAAATTACAGAGCACATAGGCTCACACTCACGTGGTTTTGTGTCTAATTTCAGGAGGTTCCTGGCCCTTCCCCTTTCCTAAGAAACTGGAGTCTTTCAGTGCAGCCTAAAATAAATGATCTCTGAGAGCAAGACCATCACAAGAAAGTAATTTTTCTATCATTTCAAATCATTTCAAATCAGATTTTAGCTGAAAATCAATATAGAATTGTTTGGCCTTTGGGGCATCCAACAGTGACATCAACAGCCCTGATTTCTTTATTCTAGTGATGACCGAATGAGGTTGGCGGCTACCAGGCAGGAATGCTGGAGAGGGGTTCCTATCCCGGCCGGGAGATTGGACACGATGCCACACACACGGACCTTTCAACTCTTGAGTCCATGTGCTTCCATTTGGGACTCCAGTGAAGGAGAGTGCTGGAGAATCTCCAGGATCAAAGAGAGTTCATCTCCTCACAGGAGGATCAAAGGATATCTGTAGAGACTTCAGGTCTCAACACGGAATCAACTCTAACACCTTGAGTTCAGTAGCTCCTGCCCCTCCAGCCTGCTCACTCCCTTAAGTCCCCAAATTAGGAACTGGAAGAGCAGGAAGCAGGCCTGGGGTCCAAAGGCCTCCAGGACTAAGATTCAGAGCTGAGAAGTTGGGTATTTGAGGTCTGGAGGTCTACTTCTAGAATAGAACTACAGTTTTCCTGTGCAGTTGTTTCCTCATTCCCTCCCAGCCCCAGGCAAAGAGGGAGTCAGCATTCAAAGATGATTCTTTGGGGTGCCCCTGTGGCTCGGTTGGTTAAGCGACTGCCTTCGGCTCAGGTCATGATCCTGGAGTCCTGGGATCGAGTCCCGCATCAGGCTCCCTGCTTGGTGGGGAGTCTGCTTCTCCCTCTGACCCTCCTTCTTCTCATGCTTTCTCTCTCTCATTCTCTCTCTCAAACAAATAGATAAAATCTTTAATAAAAAAAAAAGAACAAAGATGATTCTTTGAAGATAATAGAATAATAGAATGTGTTTATAAAAAAATAAAACACACATGTACAAACATTAAGACAACACTGAAAGTGGACCATAAAGTGTTCATAATTACTTTTGGGTTGTGAATTGATTGGTATTTTGGGGGGTCTTGTATTTACACATATCTTTATAGGGCTAGCTTCTGTTTTCTGCAATAAACATTATTTCTCCATAAGAGCACTAACAATATTTGTAGATACAAATTCTGATTGAGAAATGCAAGCCATCATTGTTGGAAGGTCAGACCTGGTAGGACAACTCAAGACCAGATCAAATAATTCTGGGTAACAAGGGGCTCTGGGGTTCTCTGGATGCCTTGAGATAATCACCAATGCCACAAAACGCACTGCCATACATTCACACAATTTCACAATCAACACACTGAATCTTACCAGGGGGTGGGGGAGGGGCGTCAAAACACAATCTGAGCACATTAGACTTTCAAATACAATGGCAGCCTCTCCGAGATAGAAAATCCCTTCTTGATTTGGGGTTCCATACCTTGGGACACTCTTTCTCCTAGCACAATTTCAAACCTCTCCTCCTTCAAGAGCTTCTTTATAGCCTCAGGCAAGGTTGGGAACAGCGAGGCTGGCGAGGCTGGCGGCCCCTTCCAGTTTCATTCTCCTGGCTGCAGTCTCACGCAGTCCCTCAGACGTCCTACTCCAACTACTCCAAGCATCTGCAACCAGCCCCTGCCTCTGTTTCATCCTTCCCACAAGATCCTTCCCACACCTGCCAAAACCAGGTGTCTGTCATGGGATGCCACTCTGCCCCATGAATCAACAGCTCCGTATGAAATTCAAGGGCAGGTGCCCTGCCCTGCAAGCACCAATTTCCAGTCAAGCTGTTTCCAACATGAGTAACTTTATATAGAAAGATCCAGGAAAATTAGAAGCAGGAACTTCTTCTTCTTCTTCTTCTTTTTTTTTTTTTTTTAAGATTTTATTTATTTATTTGACAGAGATCACAAGTAGGCAGAAAGGCAGGCAGAGAGAGGGGAAGGGAAGCAGGCTCCCTGCCGAGCAGAGAGCCTGATGCAGGGCTCAATCCCAGGACCCTGGGACCATGACTTGAGCTGAAGACAGAGGCTTTAACCCACTGAGTCATTCAGGTGCCCCAAGAACCAAGAACTTCTTTACTTAAAAACATGCAGTGATTCTCCCAACCAACCGCAGATGGGTCGATCTTGGTTTATATGGTCTCATGACAGCCCCACTGCCTCTTGGACTGGGCTTTCTGGTCCCTGGGAGTACAAATTGCATCTTCTACCTCCCTCGAATCCCCTGCTTCAGTTATTGTCAAGCTGAGCACCGAGTACATAGTTTATAAATTCTTCTTGACACAGCATAGCCATGGTCTATGGTCCCTATAAGGGTATCAGGGGAAAGTTGCAAAGAACAGAAAACGTTTGACTTGGGCTTTGAAGCCCAGGGAGAGATCAAAGGAATACACACTTGAGGGAAGAGCAGTGGAGGCAGAAGGAATGACCGGCAGAAGGAATGACCTGTAGAAGCACAGAGAAGTGAGAAGCAGGTGAGGGATGGAGAAACACATCCCCCATGTGGCTGGAGGACTTGATGAGGTGGGAGGAGGGAAGCTGGCTTCAGGCAGAAGGTGGGGAGAGCTGACTGGGGTAGGGAGGAGGGTGGAGATGGGAGAAGCTGGGAGGGATGCCGGGAAGTGAGGGCTTCCTCTCTTGGTTCCTCCTTTCTTTCAGGTCATTTTCCTGCAGCCCCGGTGACTACCAGGTTCTCCTGCCGTGATGTGAGTCACTGCCTGTCTTCTCTTCCCCGGGCCTGAGAGCGGCCTGAGGGAGGTGAGTGCTGTTCCTAACATGTCCCTTCACACGCAAGTTTCAGCCATTAGCAACAGCTGAGATCCGGCCTGCTGTGTCACCGGCTGCCACAAAGCTGCCCCCAGAGGTGCCATCGACACTCTGACCTTGCCCAAAGACAGGTTCCTGCCTCAGGAAACAGGACAACACACTCAAGAGAGACACATGAAGAGGAAAAACAGGAGGAAAAAAATTGTAAGAGGTTGACCTGACACTTCCCAGACAGGGAGTGGCTGTGTGAAGCCCAAGATTTTCCTCAAACATTCCAGAACAGTCAGAGAGAAAGAAAGAGGAACAGAGAGGAGAGGGGAGGGGAGGGGAGAGGAGGGGAGGAGAGGAGAGGAAAGAGGCTTAGTTTCTTTTTCTGTCTCTTCATAAGAATCTCAGTGGGTCTGTGAAAAGCAAAAAGGCCTATGTGCTTGAGGGAATGATTAGGGATGCAGGATTAGGCTTGTGCAAACCAGGAAGGAGTTTCCCCAATGGTATCATTTGTAAGATTTCTTCCATACAATAAAACGTCAACTAGACCACAGAGCTGTAGAAATGCACAGACCCTGTCCTTTGAGTGTGTAAAGGTGGCTTTGTAAGCTGCAAGAGTAACTGGTGGCAGTTAGTGTTACCTTATTCCTCTGGGCAAATACCCCGGGGGTGGATGGATCCTTGGAATTTCACACTTTTTCAGTCTTGAAGTCAGCAGATACTCATCGAGTGGCTACCCTGTGCCTAACGCTACTGTCAATCCTGGGAACATGGCAGAGAAGGGCTCTGTTATCATCCAGGGGTGTGAATTCCTTTAACCACGTCTTATCCCGACCGTCTCATGTGCCGAGCCAGGAGGGAAGGGAGGGAGAGAAGAGTGTGCAGGCAGACATTATGGTGGTTAGAGGTCCCTGGGACCTGGCCATGGGTTGAAGGGAAGCCTGCAGGTAGAGGCGAGAAGAGGAAAGGGGTTGTTGGAGAATCTGAGACTCATCTTAGCTACAGCCAGGACATGGGCAAGAGTCAGCCACTCTGGTCCTGTGATCCCAAGCGAAGTTGTCCCAAAGCTCACATGTAAAGCTTTTTTCCTCTTCTCCCTTTCCCTCTGTGAAATGGGAAATCAGGAAGCAAGCCTCGGCCAGACAGGGAGGAACAGGAGGAGGAACAGGGAGCGGATTCCTGCTGGGAAGGTTCTACCTTGCTGTCGGCGGTCCTGTTCCTTCTCACTGCAGAGTCCAGGGATGGAGGAAGCAAAGCGGGCCTGCAAAAAGCCAGGTAAGAAGGGCAGGGGCCGTGCTGGAGGAGGAGCCCAGAAGCTGCTCTCGATGCTGGCTCCGGGATAAGGTTGCCCTCACCTGGACCCGTCTGGCAGCTGGGGCTGCAAACAAGGCCTGGTTTCAGAGCTCCTTCCGGGCACCTGGCAGCTTCCATGGCACCTGATTGCTGCAGAGCCTGGAAACCGGAAACGGAGCAGGTGGCTGGATGGAGGTGGCTCAAGGTCAGACCGATGCTCTTGAGCGCCAAGATGTTGTCTCCACACAGCGAGCCCAGCAGGGGTCCTGAGAGACCCCTGTCTCATCGAAGGAAACAGAAGGGTTTGACATCATCATTACATTATGCCCTAGGCATTGCTGGGATGCGGTTGACTCTGCCAACTGAATTCAGTTCCAGGCCAATCACCATTCAAGCTTTATGATGTAAGACCACAAAAACTGGAAAAATTGCTTTTGGGCAAAGGCCACATTTTTGGTGTGGCGAGTATGCACATGTGGGGAAAACATTGGGGGGGTAATGTTTCTTCATTCAGTACTCTGTTTTTGTTTTGATTTTTTTTTTAAATATTTTATTTATTTATTTGACACAGAGAGAGAGATCACAAGTAGTCAGAGAGGCAGGCAGAGAGAGGGGGAAGCAGGCTCCCTGCTAAGCAGAGAGCCCCATGTGGGGCTCGATCCCAGGACCCTGAGATCATGACCTGAGCCGAAGGCAGAGGCTTTAACCCACTGAGCCACCCAGGTGCCCCTGTTTTGATTTTTACAAAGGTTTGATTTACTTATTTGTCAGAGAGAGAGAGAGAGAGAGAGTGTGCACGCACAAGCAGGGGTGGGGAAGCAGGCTCCCCCTGAGCAGGGAACCTGGTGAGATGGGCCTCGATCCCAGGACCCTGGGATCATGACCTGAACCACAGGCAGACACTTAACCGACCGAGCCACCCAGGCGCCCCCTCTTCATTTGAAGTGTCAGTTTCCCTCACTAGACTTGACTTGTTTAGGATGAGCAGTGAATTCCAGCTGACGATCTATTTCAGAAATCAGAGCAGCCTTGACCGATTTCTGGTTGAGGTGTACTTTGGCTCCTTGTTGAAGCATGTGCTGAGGTTGGAGCCCAGCATTCCTCATCCAGAGCCTTCCCTCGCGCAGCCAGATTACCCGGGAGCCTGGCACCGGGTCTGTTTGCACAATGCATTTTTAGACTCTGAATCATCCCAGGTTCTCCCCTTGGTATCACTTTGGATTAAACTCAATGGCATCCTAGTGCCTTGGCTTCTCCTTGTACAGACAGGTTGGTCTCCCAGGCTTCCCGGGCACCCTGCCTTGAGGAAAAAGAGAGGCCCGGCAGATAAAAGGGTTGCCTACATTAGACACCCACTCACCTGGGACAACCAGGTACTGGTAAGAGGCTTTTTATCACTCCCAGCCCTTCGAAACTTACACAAGGCTGCCTTAGGCAAAGTGGTGAAACAGACCCAATACATCCGAATTTGTTCTGTCTTTCCTTATGTCAACACTAGCTAGCATTCCCTTCTATTTACACTGAAATGTAGCTTCATGCAGCAAGCACTCATTGACATTTATTTTGCCATCAACGTGTGCCAAGCACTGGTCTGGGCCTCGGGGATGAGGCAGTGAACAAAATGGGTGAGGCCCCTTACCTCATGCAGGGGTTGAAAGCTGCCATGATATTTGCTATGTAAATTTTTCTTTATACTGTGTACAGAAAACCTGTACATAGTAGTGAACTATATGAGAAGTTAAACACTAAGCGGTTAATATCCATGTACTGCAGAGATACACGCCCGGTAGGGAAGGTATAAAGGAATGCAGAAGAATGACATACACAGCACACGAAGAGCTCACCACTGGGAGAGGAAAGGGGACAGGGTCAAGAAGAATGCAAAGGGGCTCCACTTCTATTGCTAAGGATTTCTCAAGCTGAGCGGTGGTTTTAAGCAATTTGTGCTCTTTTGCATATATTAAATAATTCATTACACTTAAAACAAAATCTCAGTAGTGGATACAAAACCGTGGGTGCGAGGATGCTCATTGCCAAGCTATCCGCAGCAGTCAAAATATTTTAAACCAAGTGTCCAACAAGAGAAAATTGGTTACGTGAATTATGGTGCAGTAAAAAAAAAAAAAAAGGCAAGATGATCCTGTGAATATTACTCTGGTTGTCCTAGGAAACTTAAGTTACCCAGTTTAACGGAGCTAGCTGCTGCATCTACCAGCGTAGGGTGGAAGATAAGAGAAACTTGGTGCCTTGTTGGAAATTGGGAGTCCTCACATTTTATTTTCCCCAGTACTTTATTAAGCCTATGATCAGTAGCACTGTGTTCACGAGGTAAGTATTCCTGAGGATTTAGAAATGTTCAGTGAGCACCGTACATCATCTTCCCATAATAGATTATATTTAATTCTTGAGCAAGAAGATACGAAGAAGGAAGAATTTGAGAGGCTGAAATGAGGCTCCCTACAAGAATCTACAAAACTTGTCTCTAGTGCGCTCGCCTTTTGACTCTCCAGGTGGGGAGGCTTGACTCTGGTGGAATTGTTTCCTTTCTCTTATCAGATTGTTCAAATAAGGGGACAGTTTCTCACTTGTTTTATTAGACTCTACAATGTATATTAAATAGGGGTGCCTGGGTGGCTCAGTCCGTGAAGCATCTGCCTTTGGCTCAGCTTTGATCTCCTGCCCCAGGGATGGAATCCCGCATTGGGCTTCCTGCTCAGCTGGGAGTCTGCTTCTCTCCCTCTCTCTGTCTGCCCCCCACTCATTGCTCATTCTCTCTTGCTCGCTCAAATAAATAAAATCTTTTAAAAAAATGTATATTATATAGTAATGGACCTTGCCAAGGATTTGGTTATTTCTGTCCATCCCCTTTTGCACATCCCACCCACGAATTCTAAGGAATGTAGCTTTCAAATCAGTGTTAAAAGACAACTAGCTTTCTACTCTGTTGTGGGGTGATTAAACTGTGATTTGGCAGTGGAGGGTAAACTTTTTCCATTTAAAACAATTAAAAGTAGCATTGTTTTCTTTTTTTTTTTTTTAAGATTTTATTTATTTATTTGACAGAGAGACATCACAAGTAAGCAGAGAGGCAGGCAGAGAGAGAGGGGGAAGCAGGCTTCCCGCTGAGCACGGAGCCCAATGAGTGGCTCCATCCCAGGACCCAAGCCGAAGGCAGAGGCTCAACCCAGGTGCCCCAAAAGTAGCATTGTTTTCTAAAGGCACATGATGCAGATATGGCCACCAGCCACTAGGTGTCACTACAGAGAATTACAGGATCCTTTCAGAGCATCACAAGACCCGTTGTAGCAGAAGGCTTAGCGGGATTTGTGTTCAGCTCCTGAACACCTCTGCTTCTGCCCTGTATCACAGTTTGGTGATCTCTCCTGAATTTCCAAAAAAGCTTCCCAAAAGAGCTTCATGGGAATATGAACATATGTAACTCTTCCACTCTGGAGTATTTGCATTTCAAACTTTATCTTAAATTGTTGAAATGCTTGTGCTCTGTTAATAAACCAGAAGCAAGAGGAGATGTATTTCAGGGGAGGGAAGAACTATGAGAATTTTCAATCATCCATACTCCAGGCAAGATTTGCAAGTACATTCAGTTTTATACTTTTGTTTATGTAGCCTTTGTAGAATGTTGTACTGTAGAAGCTGATAAACAAGCTTGTAAATTCAGTTTATAAGTAAAATGTCTAGTTTCCATTGGCTCAGTCAGTTAAGCGGCTGCCTTCACCTCAGGCCATGATCCCAGGGTCCTGGGATCGAGTCCCACATCTGGCTCCTTGCTCAGTGGGAAGCCTGCTTCTCCCTCTGCCTGCCACTCCCTTTGCTTGTGCTTTCTCTCTCTGACAAATAAATAAAATATTTTTAAAAAATGTCCAGTTTCCAAAGTCTGTACCTAAAAGGCACATAGGAAACTAAAACATCAGTAAAAAGTAAGTATGAAATTTGAGTTGAATTAGAAACGATTTAATTATACCATAATTTGCCTTTTACCTTGATTTTAATAAAGCAGCCCCATTTTATCATAAAATGCCCTTCAACCTTTTTGAAACTTAAGATACATTTATATAGTTTGATCCTTTGACTCAACTTCACTTAAGAGCTTTATTCTGCAGTAAATGTCTGTGTTGTCCTACCTGCTAAAAAAAAGAAATAAAGGTAGGAGAGCTCCAAACCTGTACAGCACCTTAGTCCTGAGCACCCTGGACACAAAGGCGGCCCCTCCCTCTACCGATAGCCCCTCCCCTCCCTCCAGTTTGTATGAGAGTCAGCGCAGCCAAAAACTCAGAACCGCCAATGGAACTAATTTCAAAACCAGATGATTATCACCTCTATCTTACAAAGTTATGAATCTAACGTTTTTAATCTCACATGATTTTTAAAATCCGAACTGTAAATTTCATGTTGATTCTTCTACAGTTACAGATGTGGGTGACGGTATGATGTAGAGGATACCGATTAAGTGCAGGTATAATTTCTTCAAAAAAGGAAATATGATTTGTAAGGGGAAAAAAAATGAGTCCGAGAAAAAATGGAGTTTACTGATTCAGTGATACAGTCCAGTTGGGTAAACCAGCCCTTTCACGGGACCGCACTGATGCCAAGTCTAGGGCCGGGTCATGATACAGTGCTTCTCACTAATTACCACCCAGGACTGTAAAAACACTGCTCAGGTGTTTGCTACTTAGGATCCAACTTTGAGACTTCTACTAAAACTCAGCCTACATATAAAGAAAAAAAGAATTGGTGATTGGAATAACCCACAATGATGACTTTGACAGTTTCTGTATTACTCAAGGATATTGATTATATCAGTGTAAATATTACTCAAGGAAAATGCTAAGTAATTAAGAAATTGATGAGTAATTCAACATACTTTAGTAAAGATGAGAAAGGAAAGAGGAGGGTAATAATGGTACTATATCTGGCATCATCACGGAATGAGGCATTCTATGCAAGTGGGAAAAGATTATTTACTAAAAATTTTAGGGCACATCTTATATTTAATGGAGAAAGTATAGATGCTTTCCTTGAAGATCACAAAAGCACCTGCTATCATTGATCTTGCCTAACTTAGTACTGGAGGTCCCTGCCAATATTCTAAGAAAAAAAGAAAGACAAAAGATAAAAATGTCATCATTTACAACCGATATGGTCTGCTACCTGAAAAAAATCAACAAAGAAAGTTTAACAAGGTTGCTGGGTGCAAAATCAAATGACAATAAACCATACTATTTCTCTATGTCAGTCCTATCTACCAATGTAACTAGTTATATCCAAGTTACCATTCACCATGACAACAAAAACTATAAATATCTAGAGATTAATTTATCTAATAATATATAAGATCTCTAAGGAGAAATTTGTTAAACTCCAAGACATAAAAGATGATCTGAATAAACGGAAACACATTCCATGTTCTCAGGAAGGGCAAGCTATTATTATTATTAATATTTTATTTATTCATTTAAACAGAATAAGAGAAAGAGAAGGCGTGAGCAGGGGTGAGGGGCAGAGGGAGAGGGAGAAGCAGACTCCTCACTGAACCAGGAGTCTGACATGGGGCTCGATCCCAGGACCTGGAGATCATGAGCTGAGCTGAAGGCAGACGCTTAACCATCTGAGTCACCTAGGTGCCCCAGGAAGGACAACTTACTATTATAAAGATATTAATTCTCCCCCAAGTAATCTATTTAATGGAATTCAAATTCTGACAGGGCTTTTTTAAGGAACTCAACAGACTCTGAAATTTTTATGGAGGAACTAAGGCCCATGAATAGCTAAACCTACACAAAGTCCCAGTGAAAATTGAGGGTATTTACCCTTGTGGCCCTAAACTTTACCCCATGGGTTTGTTTTTTCCCATCTTTGTTTCCTCACCCAACAAATGCAACAAAAGCTTTGCTCAGCTTTCCAGCCTCTCAGCTCCATCTTCCACAATCGGCAAAGCCAGGAAGGGGGACTATGGCACCCACGGTTTTGGTTCTGTGGGGGCTCCTTCTCTTTTGGATCTTGGCTCAGCAAATTCTCACTGTCATGACAGCTCTCCAACCCGATTTGTAATACTGAGAACTGTAATAGCCAGTTCTCAGAGAGACGGTTGGTTTCAGAGATGAAATTCCTCTTGTTCTTTTTGACACTTTTACCTCACTTCAAGAAATTTTCCATGTACATGCTTCCATAGTGTAGTGGTTATCTCGTTCGCCTCACAAGAAATTTTCCGCAACCCCCAAGTATGTAACCTGGGTTTTCCCATGCATTCTGCACCTTCTGATCACCCCCCGCTATCACTACTGTCACAGGGTTCTCATGATGACACAGACTCTCTGGCCGCTCTCTCCCAGATACCCGTGCTCTTTTCTATTTCTGCAGCTTAACTGGTCCAAAAATGAGCTCTCGACATCTCACGTCACCCAAGTCAACTTTTTTCACCTTTTGCAACGTTTTATGTACAGACCCATACCTAGATTTCCAGATTGTGTTCACTTATTACTTCCTAAGATCACGAGGATTGTGTGTGCTTTGTTTGCCACAGCGTTCCTGGCACCTGGCAAGGCGCCTAGACAATCAGTTGTAGATGATCAGTAACTCTCTGCTGAGAACATGCCTAAGAACCAAACAACAGCTAAATACACTGAGACCTGCCTGCGCAAGGTACTCTTGTAAGCAATTTGTAGTTAATCTTTCCTACAACCTTACTAGGAAGGAGACTCTAGGGTCCTCACCATGGGGGAGGGTGGGGGGTGCATAGACATTCAAAGCTTGCCCTGGTTACTCAGGTAGTGAATGGCAGAGATAGGATTTCCATTGAGGTATTGTGACTCCAAAGCTGGCCTTCTTTTTTTTTTTTTTTTTTTCCAGATTTACTGAGACATAATTGACACTTAACATTGTATATGTTTTAAGTGTACAACGTAACGATGTGATTTAGTGCATAAACACTGCAAAATGATCACCACAGGAGGTTCAGCTAACACATCCATCCATCACTTCGGGAAGCTAGCCTTCTTGACTTCCATTGTCAGCCTTTTGGAAAGCACTGGATGCCTTCTCTTGCCCTACCCTGGCTCCCCCCAACGCCCATTTCCACTCCCTCCCTTTCTTATACAACACTGAATATTTCCAAGTCAATACGTATCTGCCTTTAAGATAAAACCTTGACGGGGGTGGGGGGTGGGGGGGTCCTGGCATTGAGACCACAAGCAGTCCAGCACCTGAGCTTGGCTTTGTGAGAATCCCTTGCTTCTCTTAGGTCCCCAGCGTGTTATACAACCCTGGCCTGCTCCCCGCCTTGATGAGTCAAATATGCAGGGCAGAGAACAGCAGAACAGGCATCTCGGATCTTTGCCCCTGGATTTCACTGGGTTTTGCTTCTGATCTGGGCCATTGCCTGTGTAGGATTCTGCTTCTTATCAGCATTTCCTGGTTGCTGTGAATCCCCTGACTGGAGACTGGGCTTGGTTTTCCTTCTGCTTGGTTGTTCCTCCTCATGCAGCCCTTCCTGGTGACCTGTTGCTTGTCTCCTCATGCCTTGGAATGCTCAGATACAGAACTTGGCCTTGCTTTTTATCACAAGACTAAGTGGCCTGCTTATGTTTGTGAACACTCTGGCCTTGAACTCATGTGTCACCTCCAGGCCATGTGCAAAAAAAGACTCCCAGTGGTGGTCTTTTCATAGACCTCCCGGGCTTCCCTAAACCCTAGAGGTGAACATGTGTACCCTAGGTTTTTCTCATTCTCCCATTTACCAATGAAAGGCCTTTAGTATATTCCCTCAACTCTTTCTTTTCTTCCTCTCTTGCTAATATTCCTCAGCTTACCTCCACCCTGTGACCTCTGGTTTCATGAGAGAACCAGGTGCAGATGTGGGAAACCTTCCTAATTTTTAGCAAAGAACTTTGGCAGGGGAGCTGTGGTGAAGCCATTTATGCTAACAATATGATGCACTATTCTCTGTGGTGTGGAGATGGGGGGTCAGGGAGGTACAGGGTCTGACCTTGAAGAAGACCCCAGAAACTGTATGAAAGGGACCACAGAGATAAAAGGCAGAAACAAACAAACAAATGTGACTAGAAATTATTCTGTGGGAAATAACATAAAATAAGATAGAATTGGGGCACCTGGGTGGCTCAGTGGGTTAAAGCCTCTGCCTTCGGCTGAGGTCATGATCTCAGGGTCCTGGGATCAAGCCCTGCATTGGGCTCTCTGCTCGGCAGGGAGCCTGCTTCCTCCTCTCTCTCTGCCTGCCTCTCTGCCTACTTGTGGTCTCTGTCTGTCAAATAAATAAATAAAATCATTTAAAAAAAAATAAGATAGAATCGACTCCATTATGTATGCTTCCCTTTTGTACCTTGTGTGTGTGTCCGGGAAACTGCTGGGACCATCTGTTAAGTGTTTATTTCCATTGTTACTTCTGAGGTGCCAGAAAAGCCTGTAATGGGAAGAAAGAGGAAAATCGTTTTTTAAGTTCATTGGAAAATGATCAAGAAAAGGAAAAGCCAGGAGCCAAATTCAGCCCCGAGTTCTTTCTTTTTATAACCAGAACGTTCTAGAATAGGCAAGTCTACATTTTCAGGGAATTATTACCTAGATCTCTGCTTGTTGCCTTGTTGTTGATACCACTCCTTTATGGCAGAGGAAACGGAGTACTTAGGAGAGAGACAATTTGTCATTTGTCAATATGTCTCTGAAAGGACGGAGGAAATAGAGCAAAGACAGGAAACAAACCATTTTACTTGGTAGCTCTTCTGGAAAATAGTTGGAGAATAAGGGTGCAGTCTTCGGCCAAAACAAGGTACAAGAGTTTGTCTGTACAATTTAATTATTCATGCTTTCCCTTCCTACAATTAGTCTGGATAATCAAATACTGAGTGACCCAGAAAGAAGGAAAGACAATGAAGCATTTTCCAGTGGCCTCACATGCTCCTGAGGTTTAATCCTGCTTGCGGACATCCAAGAATAGCTTCATCATGGAAAAATTGAAGAAGAAAGTAATTAGCATCCCTGAACAAACCTTGAAAGTTTATGTTTACGTTGGATTAAATTCATAAGAGGGAAAATTGGGTTTTCTGTTCTCTGAGCTATAAAAATTTCGTTAGACAATACTTAAAGCGCCAACAGCTTCAGAGTCAATTACCTTGAATCTGGTTGCCAAAAATTAATTTCACTTGGTGAAAAGCAAAGTGAGAGTCTACTGGTTTGGCCCAAACCTCAAATTAGCTTGCAAATGACAAATTCTCATTTTTTCCATCTAAATAAAATAGCACTACTTAAGCATTGTATATTTCTAAGAGATCGAAACTAACATATAGGACTTACTTTTAAGTAACAGTAGTCACTTAACAAAGACCTGGGGGCACTTCAGTAAATAAACCTCTTGGGTAGAATACAGCAGAGCAGAGTTTGGTAAAAAGTCAAATCTGTTTAAGGAAAGTTGTGGTGAGATCTCAGTATTTTATGGAACAAATCACTTTAGGCTCATCTGATGGAAGACTGATGAAAGTAAAGGACTGTAGTGCTTTATATGAACTGTCTCATTTCATCTTTACAGTCCAGTAAGGCAGGTATTTTTAAAAAAATTTTTAAAGATTTTATTTATTTATTTGACAGAGAGAGACATCACAAGTAGGCAGAGAGGCAGGCAGAGAGGGAGGAAGAAGCAGGCTCCCTGCCAAGCAGGGAGCCCAATGTGGGGCTCGATCCAAGGACCCTGGGATCATGACCCAAGCCGAAGGCAGAGGCTTTAACCCACTGAGCCACCCAGGCATCCCTAAAAAATTTTAGGAGGTAGATTTAATAACTCTCCCAGCATCCTAACACTGGTATTGGAACCAGAACCTGCCTCCAGGTGACCTAGCCCCTGAACTGTCTCTATAAAGCAAACAGGAAGTTTTTCCCCTCTAATATACTACAGAGATTGCAAGATACAAGAAAACATTTAAATTATGGGGCACCTGGATGGCTCATTTGGTTAAGCATCTGACTCTTGGTTTTGCCCCAAGTTATGATCTCAGGGTCGTGAGATCGAGTCCCACTTCAGACTCCACATTCAGTGTGGAGTTGGCTTGAAATTCTCTCCCCTCCCTCTGCACCTCCTGCTTATGCTCTCTTTCTCCCAAATAAACAAACCTATTTAAAAATTACGGAACTAGAGCTAACCACCCACACAGGAAAATGAAGGTAATAGATCCTAGTCTCATCCTGCTCATTCCACCAGCTTCTGATATGGCCAAGCGGCTTATATCAGATCAACTCACATAAGAATATGAATTATCCAGACAACATACAAATAAAACAGCCATTTAAAGACAATGGAGAGTGAATAAATGCAGGCAGAAACTCAAAAGGATTTAATTCTAAAATAAGGGAACTATACCAGATATAACCCTTATTTATTCAACTTTTCCCTGAGAGCATCCTGCAGACTGTGAGGCATGAACAGACACAGCTCAATCAAGAAGTAGCCACTTTACGGGACACCTGGGTGGCTCAGTGGGTTAAAGCCTCTGCCTTCGGCTCAGGTCATGATCCCAGGGTCCTGGGATCGAGCCCCACATCGGGCTCTCTGCTTAGCAGGGAGCCTGCTTCCTCCTCTCTCTCTCTCTCTCTCTCTGCCTGCCTCTCTGCCTACTTGTGATCTGTCAAATAAATAAATAAAATCTTTAAAAAAAAAAAAAAAAGAAGTAGCCACTTCATTAGCCTAAGAAGTCAGAGATGGAATTAGGAGCTACTAGAGTGGTTAGAAACTGAGGAGGAAAATTCTATGAAAAAGGGGAAACTATGGTAGAGATAAGCACTCAAATCTCAGCATAAACTACCTTCAAGTACCTGGTTGACTGGGAATGGAGCATGTACAAGACATGACTCAAGGGATGCCCGAATAAAAACAATAGCTGGACACTGCAAAGAGTAGAAATTTTAGCAGTTGTCTATTGCAGACAAGATAAAGTGAATTAAAGACCAGAAAATTAAGAGGAATTTGATAAACACTTAGAACATTTCACTGAAAACCAAGAAGGGCCACTCTTTCAAAATGAAGTTCAAATCCCAGGTCTAAAGAATTTACCTTGAACTCAGAGAAAAATTAAAATAGGCCTATATTAATAAAACCTAAAACTGAACTTCTACAAGTTCAAAATGACTGGTGAGCAATTCACATGCTTGCTACAACAAAACGTGATATTCTTTAAAGGTGGATCATAAAATTCAGGATCTTTACAGTGATTTCTCCACCATATCTGGTATATAATAAAAACTAGACATAAGAAAGAGATTCTCATAATTAAGAGAAATATCAGTCAATACAGTTACATAGATGACTCAGATGTTGAAATTAACAAAGACTTAAAAATAGCTCTGATAAATATGTCTTAAAATTTATGGAAAATATAGCTATAATGCGTAAGAAGATGGGGACTTTTTGGAAAAATATGGGAAGCATAAAAAAGGAACAAATGGAAATTCTAGAACCAAAAATAATAACATCTAAAACTAAAAACATGGGTTGCCTGGGTGGCTCAGTTAGTTAAGTGTCAGCCTTCAGCACAGGCCATGATCCCAGGGTTCTGGGATTGAGCCCCGAGTTGGGCTCCTTGTTCAGTGGGGAGCCTGCTTCTCCCTCCCTTGCCCCTGCCCCCAACTTGTGCTCTTACTTTCTCTCTCATGAATAAATAAAATCAGAAAGAAAGAAAGAAGAAAGAAAGAGAAGAAGGTAGGTGGGATTAGGAGTGATTTTTTCTCTCTTCTCAAATTTCCAAATTTTATATTGATAGCCTATTACTCCTTAATATTTCAGTATGTATTTCTGAAAAACAAGGACACTCTCATACATAACAACAGCTCAAACCTCAAAACCAGGAACTTAATATGGATATGCCACTGCCATGTAATTCAAACATTTCTCTCAAGCTTCGCTGAGTGTACAAATAATGTCTTTTATAGACCTATGATTAAGTCCAGATCATGTGTTGCACTTTTATTTCTTTTGTACTCTTCAATCTTGAACAGTTTTTAGATCATTCCTTGATTTTCATGACTTTTAAGTTTTGTATACTTTTTATTCTGAACTAATTTTAGACTAACAAGATTTTTCAGAGTACATGAACTTCTATATGCTTTTCATTCAGATTCTCCAAATCTTAACCATTTTAACACATTTTCTTCTTTTTTTCCCCAAAGCATTTTAGAGAAAAATGCAGCCGTGAGGCCTCCTTACTTCTAAAACTTCAGTGTGAATTTTCTATTAACAAGGACTTTTGCTTATATTATCACAGCACAATTATCAAACTCAGAAAATTAACATTAATATAATACTCTTATCTAACCTACAGACATTTTTTCCACTAATGTTCTTTTTATCAAAAGAAAAAAAAAAGTCTGTTCCAGGATCCAATCCAGGACCAAGGTTGCATTTTGTTGTCACATCTGTTTAATGTCCTTTAATCTGGGACAGTTCTACAGTCTTTATGTCTTTCATGATCTTCATGATCTCGGAATTTTTGAACAGTACAGGACAATTATCTTGTAGACTTTCCTCAAAAAAAAAAAAAAAAGGAAATATCAGCCAAGAAATGAAAACAGTAAGAAAAAAAAATTGGAAGACTTAGAACACTATAACTGATATAAGAAAATCATTGGATGAGCTCATAAAAATAATAGAGGTACAGAGGGAAATGTCAAACTTGAAGATAGATCAATCAAAATGGGTCAAATGTGAAGAACAGAGAGGAAAATACTGCAGAAAAGAACAGAAAAAAATAGGAATAGAGCTCCAGGAACCTGTCTGACATCATGAAAATGGCTGGAGTCCTAGACAGAGAGAAGGGAGATCAGGACAGAAAAAAATTTGAAGAACTAATGGCCAAATGCTTTCTTATTTGGTGAAAGACAAGTTTACAGATTCAAGAAGCTTGACAAACTCTAAACAGGATAAATCCAAAGAAAGTGGTGGCTAGACATGCCAAAATCTGCTAGAAATAAATAATACAAAGAAAGGGCCTGAAAATAGAGGGAAAAGATAGATTATATTGAGAGAAACAATGATCTAAATTACTGCAGTTTCTCATCAAAACCATGGAAGTCATAAAACAATGGAATAACTTATTTTCTGAAGAACAGTATCAAGTTTTTAAATGTTTATACCCCTTAACTCAAAATTACACTTCTAGGAATTTGGTATGAATAAATGATCAAAAAGCACCTAAAATGCTCATTTAAGTTTTGCTTTAAACAGGAAAAACTATAAATATTCATCAGCTGAAAAGAGATTAAGTGTATTTTTGTACGTCTGTATAAATTTCTTTCTTTTTTTTTTAAGGTTTATTAGAGAGAGAGAGACAGAGACAGAACATGTCAGCAGGTGGAGGGGCAGAGGAAGAGGGAAAGAGAAAATCTCAGGCAGACTCCCCGCTGAGCATGGAGCCTGATGCAGGCCTTGATCTCAGGAGCCTGACACCATGACCTGAGCAGAAATCAAGAATTAGATGCTTAACTGACTGAGCCACCCAGGTGCCGCTGTATAAATTTCTATTCAGTCATTTAAAGCCTATTCATATACTTACTGACATGAGAAGATAACCACAATCTTATCAAATTTGGAAAGCAAGCTATTTAAAAGGTATGCATGGCATATTTTCTGAACTTATGCACACAAATTCTCACCAAAGCAAGGAAGACAATATCATAGCTTTGTCTAAGGAAGAAAGACAAAATGTTTAAAATACTATTAGTTTCAAATATTATTTTCAACATTGTTTTATCTTAGTGTTAAAATTCCCAAATTATGACCAAGAAGCTATGTCTTCTTCATTGAAGTGAGCTCCTCTTATAAAAAGGA